>NQII01001320.1:396797-465429 GCA_002778355.1 Clitarchus hookeri
CGATCTTAGGCAGGTGTACCAGTTTTTTTGGCTCTTCAGTGTATGTTGGAAGAGAGTTTAAGTTTTAGTTTCGCAAAATAAGTTTCCCTAAACAACTGAAACAAACTATGAATCAGTAATTCAACATAGCGTGTGAGGCCAAGCATTATTCATCGACCCTGACGTCTCGAATGAAAGAATAATTGAGCGTCCTGGTCTATTGTCTCAGGGAAACGCCTCAGCGCGCCAACTCTCTTATCACCATGGCGATGGATAAGTGAGTTCCTGCATTGCAGTTCTGCACTGTTAGAAAAATTGTCCGTAAAATCACGGAAAATACGCGTTACAAATTATGCAGACATCTGCGTTAAATTATGGTTTCTTAGTTTTTTTTTTCAATAACGCCCTCTCCGTGAATTTTATCTAAATCTCCGTGAATTCACGGAATGTGTCCACAAACTTGCAAGATTGTTTTGTTTTTTAATCTGCTTTTTACAAAAAGTGGTAACGAAAATAAGTTTTACTTTCGTTTTGCGAGTGATTCACTGTGTATAAAAATGACTATAAAAGCAAAAAAAAAAATGTTGTCCGGTGGCGGGATTTGAATTCTGAAACAATTTTGGCAGTCCAA
Source organism: Clitarchus hookeri (assembly GCA_002778355.1). NCBI lineage: Eukaryota > Metazoa > Arthropoda > Insecta > Phasmatodea > Phasmatidae > Clitarchus > Clitarchus hookeri. The sequence goes on from NQII01001320.1 coordinate 397,408, forward strand.
TACATTATCCACTCCCCTACCACGCTTTTACAAGAAATGGTGTGAATACGGAATTTATATGAAAAGATGTATGTCCCTTTTAGTTTCTAGTCATCTTAGAGAGTTTGCGACTTTTTTTTATTTCAGGTTTACAAACACGGGTAAGAAAAAGATTTTAATTTTCGTAATGTATTTCACTGTGTATAACCGAGAAATTAAAAAAAAAGTTTTATTATTTAGTCGTGTTGTGGGATTTAAATGTGAATCGAAATATTGACAATCAATAACTTGAAAGATTCACCTACCAAATATTTAAAAGAAGTATTTTGTAAATATGGATTTTACAAGAAAGTGACGACTAAACTAAGGCTGGCGCAGTCTTGGTTTCAAGTCGTTTAAGAGCGCTCGGTATATTGCGGTTTGTAAAATATGTTACGAAAATATTGTTTTATTTTCGTTTTTTGCGTGTTTTACTGTGTATACAGAAGGTTTTGTCCTGTAGCGGAATTTGATCAAGAATCGAAGAATTGGCACTCCATGAATGGTACGCCACTCACCTGCTACTATTTTACATGAAGTAGTATTGTGAAGATGGGATTTTATACGCTTCAGGTGTCATCGGCATTGTTCGTGTCTTAAAATCGAAGCCATAAGATTACTAAGTGCTTCCGTATTTTATATTTACGGAGCTCATTTCCGTTATTCGTCATTACGAAGTTCCTTTCCGTAAATTAACTTTACATCTCCGTAACANATATTTACGGAGCTCATTTCCGTTATTCGTCATTACGAAGTTCCTTTCCGTAAATTAACTTTACATCTCCGTAACATAGTGTGCAGTCTGGCTGCTAACTTTTGTGCCATTTTCTCAGTTTATTCTTTTTTGTCGAACGTATCTATGTGTGTTTGCTTGTATTTTATTTAGACCATGCACTTCTTTGTTCAACAAATATATTACGTCTTTGCCCTACACTTCTAAATAGAATCTTGAGGTCTTCATAGTTTTAGTTCGTAACTGGATTGGAGTTTTTATAGTTCTACCAGCGGTTTCAAGCTTTTACTGTATAAACAGAGACTTCTTTTATATTTCATAATTATTCTAATCAAGACTTGATTTCACTTACATTTTCTCGATGATTTGGTTAAAATCTCAGTCTTAGGTTTAAAAAAAAAATATTACGCACTACTTAACAAATATTTTACAAATGTTATAAAATCTAGTAATTATGGATATCACATACATACAACATATCCCCCCTCGCGATGAACATCTGGTACGTGGCAAAATCCGTATAACCGTGATGACGCACGTGCACGACGAATACCATATTAAAAATTATTCAAGCGTGGTTCGCCTGCGAAATTCTCACAAATAAACACGTAAGGTTGCTTTATACTGAGAATTGAGGAAGTTGACGATGCTGTGAGGGGGCATTCGATAATTCCTGAATTCCTTCTAAGGAACACGCGTGGGCAGCGAAAGTCTCCCCAGTGGCACGAACCTCGCTAACGTGACGTGTACAAAGATGAAGCGGTGATCACGCAAGGCCACATTTCTGCCCAATGGCGACACTTTCCGCCGTTTTCCAAGCTCGGCGTCGATGGCGGATTACTGGTAATTCACGACGAAACAGGTTTGGGATAGTCCAGCACTTTTTTTTTTCTCGACCAAACAAGCCGACGGTTAAAAACATTTGATCAGTTCATCCCTGATGACAACTTAGCGTAGACGTTTTGGACACTTTTTTTTGCACATATATATATATTATATTTTTACACACACACAACGTAAGTAGATTGCTATTTCAAGCGAAACTACTTTACATATTCGCAATTCCATCGTCACACACGGAATCCTGTTCCCGATAATTTGAGTAATATTCCTGATAAACTTCTGTTTCATCGATTAGCCAAAGCGAGGATATTTAAAGTTTACCGACATGAGTGAGCTCGTTAGATGTGCTCAATGCCACAATTTTGAAGTAATCTTTTTCGTGCTTGATGATTGCAAGTATTTATTGTATAAAAGAGGAAATTTTAAACTCATACGACACATCTTAACCCGATATTTAAGGCGCCCGTCTACATGGAACTTTTTCCCACGTTTAGGCCGAGAATCGCGGGAGCGATAAGGGTGACACTGCCACGCGCATCAAGTACGCCATCGCCGCTAAGCGCAAGTCTCTGAACTGGCATGCAGTGTTCTCGTCGTGCTGCGTGTAACTATGGGACTTTCAGCGGTGACCATATTATTTTATTAGTTGGAAGTCTTTAGGAAGGTTTAATGCAGGCCCCTATAGTAGTTTTGTATGTATCTGACGCGTGCATTTTGAGCTTCAGCGCCTTGGAAAGGCCGTTTTTAGCAGTTTTGGAGTACTCTGAATTGATGTTTCTAACGTACGTGATATTTTGAAAGTACTTAACAGCTCTCGTCTGAAGTGTGTGTTCTTTTCGTAGATCAGCACGTTGGACGTACGCTTAATAGTTTCGTTGAAAAACGTATGTTTCGAACACTCTGCAACGCAGTTCAAGCGCCAGGTAGACGGGCGCCTTAAAATATACGAATGTCGAGACAGTGACNTTTCGAACACTCTGCAACGCAGTTCAAGCGCCAGGTAGACGGGCGCCTTAAAATATACGAATGTCGAGACAGTGACATTTTTCAAATGTTGAATTCGAAAGTGCTCAAATAACCGTGAACAGTCTGCCGCAGCAACAACATACGTTGGGCCAACGGTCGGAATTTGTTTGGAAAGGTTGGCTGGACGTTGGGTTGTAACACGGATATTAAAACAACGTTGGCCCAACGTAATATGCCAACGAAAAATTTCTACCGTGGACATTTTGTGAGATTACTTAGCACTCTCAACAAAATTATGTCACTAAATCAGTAAAAGTCCTGCTTATGNACCGTGGACATTTTGTGAGATTACTTAGCACTCTCAACAAAATTATGTCACTAAATCAGTAAAAGTCCTGCTTATCTAATACTGAAAATGCAATTTTTTTAACTTGAAAATGGTTGGTAAAAGTTTGTAACAAGTTAAAAAAACATACTGTTGGTAATTGGTATGTTTTCTTCTGTTGGGCTAGTGTTGTACAACCATTAGATAATGTTAAATAATGAAAATAATACTTCTTAGTGAAAACAGTGCACCTTTCCTTTATGTTAAAATTAATAATATANACCGTGGACATTTTGTGAGATTACTTAGCACTCTCAACAAAATTATGTCACTAAATCAGTAAAAGTCCTGCTTATGTAATACTGAAAATGCAATTTTTTTAACTTGAAAATGGTTGGTAAAAGTTTGTAACAAGTTAAAAAAACATACTGTTGGTAATTGGTATGTTTTCTTCTGTTGGGCTAGTGTTGTACAACCATTATATAATGTTAAATAATGAAAATAATACTTCTTAGTGAAAACAGTGCACCTTTCCTTTATGTTAAAATTAATAATATACAGGTTTTTTCAAGATGCGTGATATTTTTTCTATGATATACGTTTGGTTGGTTTTATGTTTCAATTGTTGGAAACAAAACGGTTGGTGTTTGGTAAGGTATTTTATGTTGGGCCAACATTCTTTAATGAACATTATGCTAACAAGTTTCTACCATGCATATTTTGTGAAGTAACTTAGCACTCTCAAGAAAATGATGTCACTAAATCATAAAAAGGTAGAGCATACTGCAAGTGTAATTTGTTTAAACTTGAAAATGGGCGGTAAAGGTTGTTGGAAAACATACTGTTTATAATTGGTATGTTTTTTTTTCTGTTGGGCCAACTTTTTGCAAACAACATCGAATACGAAATTTTGAAAAAGTATTTTTTAAATTTAAATAGCGCTTCTTTTATTTATTGCAAATAATATGAATGGTTTATAAGATGTGAAATAATTTTTCTATGATATATANAAATAGCGCTTCTTTTATTTATTGCAAATAATATGAATGGTTTATAAGATGTGAAATAATTTTTCTATGATATATATGTACATTCTCTCATTCTATGCATATGTAATACAGTCATAGAAGTAGAGAATGCAGAGGTGAAACAGTTATTTACATTGCGAGCTCTAGCCGCGTACACACCAGCGAAATGTCACTGGCTAGCAAAATACTAAAACTCTTTTCGCCAATCAGCACCTGGTAACCAATCGCCAGCTGGCCGCGCAACCAAACCAGGCGCTGATTGGCGAACGGCGTTGCAACATGTTGCTGGCCTGTGACACCATTATACTGGTGTGAGCGACCGTACTTCGCAGAATAAGCGGCTCTTTCACCTTTGTATTGGTTGTGGTACTATAACAGTGCTGTAAGAGGAGNTTTTAATATACTTGCTTAAATATTTTATTTGTTTTAACATTTTTTATTATACTTTCTTAAATATTTTATTTGTGTAACTTTTCTAACAACATTATACTTGGGCTGGGAGGCATATTTTTTTACGTTGTATGCAATGAATAAATTTTTACCTTAAAAAAACAGCTAGTTTTTCTTGAGTTCCGATAGGCCTTGACGCATTGCACCCTTCAGCATCTATTGACTCCTTGATGAATCCATGCAATTCAGAAAACTGTTCACGGGTTACACGATAATAATTCTTATATTTTTCATCAGAAAATTCATCCTGAAGGACGAATTCGCCGTGGGTTTTTCTTTTCTTTAAATAACTGCTTTTCGAAAGTTTTTTACGAAATAATGTTGCAATAATTTCGTCTTCGTTTAAATCTTCGGAATCGGATTCTGAACTTAGTAAAGAATTAATATACAATGCAGTCATCGCGCACATAATTATTATGTAGACACAACGTCACAGGCACGCTGTGCCGATAGAACTGCGTTACCAACGTTCGCTCTCCCTGCGCGCAGTTCATTCCGATCCTGCGTCACCCTGCGTGGCCTGCGTCACCCTGCGGCTCAACTTGCNTTGCGCCCGGCCTAACAGTGCTGTAAGAGGAATGAGTGAAGGTACTATAACAGTGCTGTAGACGAGAGAGTGAAGAAAGTTGAGCGGCTCTTAACATCGGGGTCTAGAGAGCCGACGAGGGTGAAGTGAGGCGAGTGTGGAGCAGCGCCGGAATGCAAGGGCGGGGGGAAACGGTAGATCTCCGAGAAAACCCCGCCGACCTGCGGCATTGTCCGGCACGATTCCCAGTTGCCAGCAACCCGGCCGGGGGTTGAACCCGGATCGCCTTGGTGGGAGTCGAGCAGGCTAACCACTCAGTCACAGCGGCACCTGCTGTAGACGAATAATTTTGTTCGTTTGGTTTCTTCATCAGAACGATATGTGTAACTTTGCAATTTTTTAGTGCCGCAATTATCCCCCCACCCCCCTTATCTCTTCCGTCAATGAGGTGGTTCTTAATGGTTCAACATTTTGGACAGAAAGAAAAAAATTGAAGCCACAAGTAAATGTGTTGGATAGGAACAGTTGTACATTAGCACGTTAACGATCCGTAGTGTGTAATGGAGTAATGACAGCTTGATAACTTCGGAATTACGCCAAAAAAAAGGCCCATTTTACCGAAATATGGGCAAGGAGACTCTTCCACTAATTACTATATGTCCACCCGCTTTGTGCATCGCGTGAAGGCGGGGGGCTCGTTATTTGTTCTAAAATCTTTTGTTCTAATCTGTGTATACAAGTAGTTTGCCCTAAAATTGTTTATCCAAAAAATCAGGACGAACTAATTTTAAAAAAATATTACTTTAGTACTAAATACTTTCGGGCAAAAAATGTCTTTACGACAAACGACATTAGGACAAGCAAATAATGTCTCTTGGGGAAAAAAAAATACTTTTCGGACCAACAACTTTACGAAAAACGAATTTTAATACAAACTATATTTGGACAAATTACTTGAAGACAAACAAACGACTTTGAGACGAACGAATGTTTAACACACTGAAAATGTAAGAATCTATTCTAGGACAAACGATTCGAGGGTAAACGACATATAACTCAATGACTTTACAAAAAACTTCGCGCGAATGACTGACGGGAGGAATATTAGCATCTGAAACGTGTCAGCGACGCGCGTTAGTTATTGAACTCCAGTGTTTCATGTTAGTTTCCACCATGTCGAGTTACTGATTTCCGACTTATTTAAGCTGTTTAGGGACACTTATTTCAAAACTATGAAGTAAACCTCTGTGGTATTATACCTACCCTACGCTGTAGAACAAACATAAATTCTGAAATGTTGTCAATTAATTATTACGTAATTAGTGCTGCATGATATTTTTTAGTGATCAAAACATTCTTGCCATTTCACAATTACCGGATAACGCATGGATACAATTTGAAGGCAATTGTGAAATATTGACGCGCTGTAATAAGAAATATTTAGTTATTTCATCGAAATGAAAGTTTTGGGAAATAAATGTAAAATTTAACGTGGTGTATGAGACCGAGCTGTCACGCTGGGGTACACTTTCCGAAAGAGAGTTGTAATTTTAGTGTACACCGGAGCAGTCGAGTAGCGATTCGGGGCTCAGAAACGTTTAATCGCGCCGATGGGCCTTTTCGTCACATGAGCATGACGACCTCGGAACAACGTCTACTAAGGACTGCCATGGCAAAAAAAAAAAACCCTTCGGAAATAAAGAGCTTAACGTAAATTGTATCTGGATCATCCGAAATCCCACGTATCATGGTTTCTGCAGGCGTTGCTGCTGCCAATTTATACTCGTATTCCTTCTGCCACACCTGCTCTTGTCGAGAAAAACGACGGCCATTCTCGTGCATATTTAACGGTACTCACACAAAGAGCACAGAAGTGGAGGAACGCTAAGGACGGCGCAAGCACATACATCACATACCTCATCGCCTCTAAGCGCAAGGTACTCAATTTCCGCACGCACATCTTTTTCTGTCGGCATAAATTAGGCTTTTATTTTTGAACATATAATTTTATGGCGTGGTAATGAAGATACAGGTGTGCTGCACAGTGGAGATTTGGTAAAGCTTTTCGTACTTTAAAAATGGCTATGAAAACCTTAAAAAAAAAAAAAATTTACACAAAAATGCTTAAGAGGCCATTCAAAAAACTGGATCATTGATAAAAAAAATGTTTCTTCGAAGCTTTGTGAACCGTTTAACGACTTAGGCTGACGCTATAATAACCGATTTAGTAGTGCCAATTGTTGTTCACGACGTATATAATTGTCAGGGCTACCACTGTTGATTCTGATTATGGAGGAAAATAACGTTCATTAAAATTATTTTCGTTAAGTTCCCACGCTTCAGACGCGTGTTAAATTAACATCCGGCACAGTCATTAATATGAATATGATTCTAAGAGGAACAACTTCCTTAGAAAGTTGATATCCTGTGGTGAAAACATTGACGCAACTCAGAAGAATGCAAAACAAACCATCCTTCCAAAATAAATGGTACGAGATTTTCTTTCATTATAAAACTAATTAGGTTAACCTTTACTTGATGAATTCCGAGTCGACCCTTCTCGGCGTTACGGTGAACTGTTTCTAGTGGACGACGAAGACGAAATGGCACGAAACAAGAAAGCAGTATAAAGTGACATGCCAGAAGTCATGTTATACGGGTCTAGTATCGCGTAGGCTTTCCTCTATCTCGGCGAAGTTCAGCGACTCCATTAGTAAACGACACCTGTGGAGGGATGTTGACCCATGCCATCTGGATAACTACCCGTGGCTCCCTGCNGCGACTCCATTAGTAAACGACACCTGTGGAGGGATGTTGACCCATGCCATCTGGATAACTACCCGTGGCTCCCTGCCGCTTGTAGGCGCAGGATCCTGTGTTGCGAAAGGACCTCCCAACGCTTGATGAGGTTCATATGCGTGGCCACAGCAGTCGTTGAAACTCTCCAGAATGCTCCTCGAACCAATTTTGGACAACTTCGGCCGATGACACGGTGTGTTATCCTGCTGTCACGTTTTTGTCGCGACGAGGCCCTGGCATGCGTGTGCTTGGCGCGATGCTGCACATGCCCAGAGAAACTCTCCCTTTCTCTGCCAGGATGATCGCACCTACTGGAGACAGGCAGAACAACAGCAGGAAATACGGAGTAANGAAACTCTCCCTTTCTCTGCCAGGATGATCGCACCTACTGGAGACAGGCAGAACAACAGCAGGAAATACGGAGTAAAGAAGACGGGAGTGATCAGTGGACGGTGGCAGAGAATCGCGACGAGGCCCTTGGCAAGTTGAGTGCGTCATTGCGTCAGCGGCTCAACCCGGGGAAACTCTTCCTGTCCGTCTGGATACTGGTCATTACTTGCTTCCTACCGACATCCATGAACATAACGGTTCGGAANCGCGCAGTACGCGTTAGGTATGCATGATTAAAATCACTAGGTTTTCCAATTAGATTCTGTTCGGCCAGCATGGCGTATTTCAAAAACGCAAGTTTCCGGTGTTACCCTGCGATACAAAAGAGCCGATTTAGCTTTTTGTTTGTGGGAGATTAACGTACAGTAGAAAGAAGTGCTTCTGGTATAGCCTTTTAATAGGTATCGGCCACCAGGAGGGGAGGTTTGGTGAGGCCAGCGCCGGTTCCACCGGGAACTTGTGACGTTATGGTGTGTACAAAGATACGCAGTGATTGTTTTACGCTGGTAATGTTACACATTCATCGAGGCTTCGTTAACGTTCGCCAACATCATGCAGAAAAAAATTCAAAGAGGTTCTCTGCTTAAAAAAAAATACCGCTCCGGAACGTCTGTAAATTACCTAATAAACGAACAGTGCTGAGTTAACCACTTCAAGGGACTGGGTCAAAGAAAATGCCACACTGTCGCCAAATCTGAAGGAAAAATATGTGTACGGCTATCAAATTTCGCGATCAACCAGATTTGGTAAAATAATCTTGAATGTGTTTGAAAATATGCCGCACTGTCAAAGGTTTTTATTTGACTTACCTAATTTAAAAATTATTTTCAAAGGGGGATGACGCTGTTGTGTTACAAAGCAGCCAATTACAGGAAGGAGTGTCAAGAACTTTGTAATTTATTTTCACTTCGAAACAAAATTTTAAATTTATTTGTCACGCATATTTGCTGCGCGATGAAATGAACTGCCTTTAACTATGCACTATTTTAGTTCAATGTGCGCTTCCAACAGCATTCAAGCCCTGATACATATTACACAAATTAATATTGTTCAATACCTTACTTAGTTCTTAGTTACTGGTTACTCTTATGTATAGTGGCGTCTAAAATAACAGTTTTTTTTAGTGAACACGATTCTGATTGGCTGAGCTCGTCAAACATCCAATACATTTTAGAAAAGTTCCTATGTATAAAATATTTGATTGCAACTGGAGCTGTATTTTATTCACGGTTTCTTCACACTTTTTGAATCAAACTTTTGAAAAATCACCCCATGTATTATGTGCTTGTTTTTCCTAAATATGTCATGTGCCACAAGCATTTTATACTTTTGTTTACATAAAAATACCTTGTTTTTAGTTAAATAGTACCTAAACTTATATTTTATCTATATATTATAATATTTCATTTACAATTAATATGAATAGAAACATGTATCAAATAGGTGTGTTGGTTATGTCTAGCAGGAAATAGTTCTTATACACTGAGTGCGCACAAATGCTGTGCATTGTCCCAGGCGGGTATATCCTGGAAATAGAACTTGAGCAGGGCTTCAGAAAAGTAGGAAGTAACCGTGATTGGACTAACCAAACTTTTTCAGAAAAAAAAATGTTGCTGCATTTATGGCGCTTCGGTGACCTTACAACATTCCAACTTAATTCGACAAAACTTATTGGAGCAATTAGACGGAATCATTTTCGCAGCGTAAGTGGGGCTTAACCCGTTCATTCCCCGTGTGCGCGGTATTTACTACCGATACTGTACACAGCAAGGCATCACGGCCCAACCTTCCGTGCGCCTATCTGATTTGTGGAATTATCCACTTCTTTTTGACGAGCGTGGTTAATACCAATATCATCGAAGACACAGGACGCTGTTCTCTGGTTGTATGACAAGCGTTGAACTCAAACACTGTGCATGCCAGAAAATTACGTGATTGCCACACACAAACTTCGGTATTAATGTGTTATACTCCATTCACGGTTACTTCCAACTTTTCTGAAGTNTACGTGATTGCCACACACAAACTTCGGTATTAATGTGTTATACTCCATTCACGGTTACTTCCAACTTTTCTGAAGCCCTGCTAAAGTTCTGCTTCCAAGATATTCCTCCGCCTTATGCAAACGAAGCTTAGAAAATTACAGTAGAGTACCGTTGCACCACATTCGTGCGCACTCGGTGTTATATTATTTCGCATAAGAACTATTTATTATTAGGCATTACCAACACACCTATTATCGCTGTCTCTTATTCAAATTAGTTATAATAAATGAAATATTATAATTTATATATAAAATACAAGTAAAAGTTTAATATAATCACAAATAAGTTATTGTCATCACAACACAAGTACAAAACGCTTATGATACAAGATATATTTAGGAGACAACTAATCACGTCATACATGCGATGATTTTTTAGAGGTTAGAATCGAAACCAGATTTATTGCGTGATAGTTTGGCATAGGCAAAATTTCCGCCGCTAGGTGCGAAGTATTCCAAAAAATAACTTTTAATTAAAATTTTAAGCTACGTGAATAATAACGCAAATATTTTACCTAGTTACGAAGTTATTTTATGTTTAATTTATGATTATTGCAATTTTTTTTAAGGCAGAAAATATAAAAAAAATCTAGTACACTTGCGACACTAGCGCTTACCTGGTGGCGAGAATTTTTGGTTTCAAAACTTTCAACACGGGTCTTCCCAACCTGTAGTAGAAGTAACCTTTAACTACACCGAACGGACTAACCGAATTAATTGTACCAGGGCAGTCGTCGTAAACGGAGTTAGTTCAGAGTTTTCGTCGCGACGTAAACAAGCGTGTTGGAGTTTTCAAGGAGGGAGGCGGGGTTGCGAGATTCCTTCACATACTTGGGCAGGTAGGGAGGGAGGATGAGGAGGTCGGAAGGTTGGACGCTTAACCTTGGAGGGTCGAGTTATGTTCCCTGAAGGGCCGGCAGGCTTGTTATTAAAACTCCGAGTGGCCCCCGCGCGCGCATGCGCGGGACGGCGCCGTCCTGATTTCCGTGATCAAGAGGCGGAGCAGAGTGAGAGAGGACACAGCAGATAGAGACAGGTATATTCTTCCACGCAGTGTTGCCAACTCTGTGCATTCTCCACCAGATATGGTAGATTTCTACGCTACCTAGCGGGCACACATTTATCTAGTGGTCAGTGATAATCCAGTGGATTAAAAAAAAAAAATTGTCTGTGGAATGTGTTTGGCAGTTTTCTGGAAGTAAAAATTTATGTTACTAATTGGGGATTCCNAAAAAAAAAAATTGTCTGTGGAATGTGTTTGGCAGTTTTCTGGAAGTAAAAATTTATGTTACTAATTGGGGATTCCGAATATTTAATTAAAAGTAGTGTAAATATCGTTACCATAATTTTTTAACTGGTGGCGTAATTTTGGAATACCTCAGAATATTGTGCAATAATTTGGACCGCATGGAAACTTACAGATCTCCCACGGAAAGAGAAGGCTACCCTTACAACCTTGCTCAAGAGTAAGATTTAGTTTGATTATTTTTGAAGGGCTTTATTTCTTTCACATAAATCCTAGTTATTTATTTCTTATTCTGAATTCAGTGATTATATTAACATGNTTGAAGGGCTTTATTTCTTTCACATAAATCCTAGTTATTTATTTCTTATTCTGAATTCAGTGATTATATTAACATGAAGTGTATTGACATTTATTTGTAATTATTTTAACATTTTATCAGAAAAAAAAATCTGAATTGTAGGTTAACCGTGGACAATTGCTGGAAGAACATTTGATACTAAACACCTGAATATATGAAAATGCAAATTTGTTAAATAAAAACTAGTTAAAAAATAAGTTAATCTTTTATTTTTAAGTCGAATGAAAAATATGGGCACTTATGTCGTTATTCGAAGGATTCATATTCCAGAGCAGTGATTGTCAAACTATGGTCCGCGAACCACTAGTAGTTCATGGATTGGTTCTAAGTAGTCCACAAAATAAGTTTTATGATTGACTTTTCTACAATTCGATTCTTTACTATTAACTTGTGATCATAATGTCAAGTTTTTATGGTGGCAAATTAATTTTAATTAGTAGTTAAATCGTTATTCTTACGTTTTCNTACGTGATTGCCACACACAAACTTCGGTATTAATGTGTTATACTCCATTCACGGTTACTTCCAACTTTTCTGAAGTCCTGCTAAAGTTCTGCTTCCAAGATATTCCTCCGCCTTATGCAAACGAAGCTTAGAAATTTACAGTAGAGTACCGTTGCACCACATTCGTGCGCACTCGGTGTTATATTATTTCGCATAAGAACTATTTATTAATAGGCATTAACACCACACCTATTTTCGCTGTCTCTTATTCAAATTAGTTATAATAAATGAAATATTATAATTTATATATAAAATACAAGTAAAAGTTTAATATAATCACAAATAAGTTATTGTCATCACAACACAAGTACAAAACGCTTATGATACAAGATATATTTAGGAAGCAACCAAGCACGTCATAAATGCGATGATTTTTTAGAGGTTAGAATCAAAACCAGATTTATTGCGTGATAGTTTGGCATAGGGAAAATTTCCGCCGCTAGGTGCGAAGCATTCCAAAAAATAACTTTTAATTAAAATTTTAAGCTACGTGAATAATAACGCAAATATTTTACCTATTTACGAAGTTATTTTATGTTCCATTTATGATTATTGCAATTTTCCTGTTTTTTAAGGCAGAAAATACAAAAAAAATCTAGTACATGTGCGACACTAGCGCTTACCTGGTGGCGAGAACTTTTGGTTGCAAAACTTCTAACACGGGTCTTCCCAACCTGTAGTAGAAGTAACCTTTAACTACACCGAACGGACTAACCGGATTAATTGTACCAGGGTAGTTGTCGTAAACAGAGTTAGTTCAGAGTTTTCGTCGCGACGTAAACAAGCGTGTTGGAGTTTTCAAGGAGGGAGGCGGGGTTGCGAGATNGAGTTAGTTCAGAGTTTTCGTCGCGACGTAAACAAGCGTGTTGGAGTTTTCAAGGAGGGAGGCGGGGTTGCGAGATTCCTTCACATACTTGGGCAGGTAGAGAGGGAGGATGAGGAGGTCGGAAGGTTGGACGCTTAACCTTGGAGGGTCGAGTTATGTTCCCTGAAGGGCCGGCAGGCTTGTTATTAAAACTCCGAGTGGCCCCCGCGCGCGCGCATGCGCGGGACGGCGCCGTCCTGATTTCCGTGATCAAGAGGCAGAGCAGAGTGAGAGAGGACACAGCAGATAGAGACAGGTATATTCTTCCACGCAGTGTTGCCAACTCTGTTCATTCCCCACCAGATGTGGTAGATTTGTACGCTACCTAGCGGGCACACATTTATCTAGTGGTCAGTGATAATCCAGTGGATTTAAAAAAAAAAATTGTCTGTGGAATGTGTTTGGCAGTTTTCTGGAAGTAAAAATTTATGTTACTAATTGGGGATTCCGAATATTTAATTAAAAGTAGTGTAAATATCGTTACCATAATTTTTTAACTGGTGGCGTAATTTTGGAATACCTCAGAATATTGTGCAATAATTTGGACCGCATGGAAACTTACAGATCTCCCACGGAAAGAGAAGGCTACCCTTACAACCTTGCTCAAGAGTAAGATTTAGTTTGATTATTTTTGAAGGGCTTTATTTCTTTCACATAAATCCTAGTTATTTATTTCTTATTCTGAATTCAGTGATTATATTAACATAAAGTGTATTGACATTTATTTGTAATTATTTTAACATTTTATCAGAAAAAAAAATCTGAATTGTAGGTTAACCGTGGACAATTGCTGGAAGAACATTTGATACTAAACACCTGAATATATGAAAATGCAAATTTGTTAAATAAAAACTAGTTAAAAAATAAGTTAATCTTTTATTTTTAAGTCGAATGAAAAATATGGGCACTTATGTCGTTATTCGAAGGATTCATATTCCAGAGCAGTGATTCTCAAACTATGGTCCGCGAACCACTAGTAGTTCATGGATTGGTTCTAAGTAGTCCACAAAATAAGTTTTATGATTGACTTTTCTACAATTCGATTCTTTACTATTAAGTTGTGATCATAATGTCAAGTTTTTATGGTGGCAAATTAATTTTAATTAGTAGTTAAATCGTTATTCTTACGTTTTCNTTGTGATCATAATGTCAAGTTTTTATGGTGGCAAATTAATTTTAATTAGTAGTTAAATCGTTATTCTTACGTTTTCGTACTTGAACGGAAGAGGCACCGACGGAGCTATCCGTACTTATCAGGTTGACAGTAAACACCAGTGGTATATGGTAATAGAACATTCGAGAATCACTGACCTAGATGATTCCAGGAGCCGCGGTGGTACAGTGGCTGCGGCGCTGGTCTGCCATCAAGGCGAACCGGGTTCTATTCCCGGCGGGACCACCCCCGGGATTTTTGCACGCGAGAGTCGTGCCGAACGATGCTTCTGGTCGGCGGGTTTTCTCGAGGATCTCCCGTGTCTCCCCACCCTTGCATTCCGACGCTGCTCAATTTTCCACCTCGTTCCACCCTTATCGCATCTCAAGGCCTCGTTGTTAAGAGGCCACTCTAACTCTCCAGGGACATTATGTAACCCACGATAACTCCAATTTAATCGAAGGGTAATTTTGTTATGGGTGTAACAAAACTTAGTGTGTTATTATAAATTACATTTTCATTTTATTAAAGAGAAATGAGATTTCCGAAAGCAGCCACAATTTACGGTTTTATCATAAAATTTAAGTGATGAGAACAAATACAAATATTACGATGATATGATTCCTTACGACTAATTTCTGATAATGCATATAAAAAAAAAAGGTGGGTCAACTATTTCTTCAATATAATGCAAAGATAACTCAAAAAGTTTCACTTCTTTTGTTACTAGAACTATAACGAAATTAACCTCGAAGTAAACGGGTTGCGAAGTGCGGCTCTCCTGGTAGGTTCTCGCCTGTGGCCTGGTGTAGTTGCGTGTCTCGGCGTTGGCAGCATTGCACATCCCGCGATACGAAGCGCGGCGGACTAGTTTCTCTGGCCGGAGCGAAGCCTGGAGCTGGATGGGCGGCAAGTCAGACCAGCTATTAACACCTCCATGGACCGTAAACTACTGGCGGCAGTGAGCCCCGCTCGGCGCCGTCCANGGCGACGATGCCACGCCACCTCCAACACCCCATCGCCTCTACGCGTCACGCACTGACACCCATCAGTGGGAAATTACACAGAAGAAATGACAGTGCAGTTCCCTTCACGTGGGCGTGCACTGCGTGCTCTGATTGGCTGCGCGAATCTCTCTCTGTGTGCTGTGAAAGGTTCTCTATTGGCTGGGCTCCTGGCTGCCGAGTGAAGGCCCTTACACAATTGAAAACTTTAGCGTTTGACTTTGCGATTTGACTTTACGCTTGCTTTCCGACGCGTTTCCCAGTGGAGCTTGACACAATGGAACTGTCAAAGATAAAGTCAAGCATTCTCGACTTTACGATTTAGAAAAGTTGAAACTTAAAGTCGAAGTGAAGCAGCCATTTTGCCGAGAATATAACAGAGGTTATGGGGAATGAATATCGCGATTTTCATCTCAGTATAATACACCAAACTCGTCTAAATTAAATAAGTGACGAGGAAATATATGAATTGATACTTACGAATAAAACAAACAATTTAGTTTTTGCTGTAAAATAAGTTTTTTGTATAGATACTTAAGCATATTTTAAAAACAAGTACGTAAAATGCATTCCTGGATAATATATAATGATTTACATAATAAGATACATATTTTTGCAAAGATTGCACAGTCGATTTTCAATTGTCTGAACCTTGACTTTACAATTGTATTGTGTATCGGTGGTTTCGTGAAAGGAAAGGAAACCTAAAGTCAAACGCTAAAGTTTTCTATCGTGTAAGGGCCTTTAAGTTACCAGGCGATGATTGACGCACGACGTTTCAACGTGTTACTGGCCTATGACGCCATTTTACTGGCGTGCGCGATTGGAGTTCGCGGTGTGAGCGGTTTCACTTACTGTGCCTACTCTTTGCTACTTTCATATTTCATTTCGCGAATTAGGATTGTGATGCTCTAGAGCGGAACGTTTGTGATTGGTCCACAAAAAAAAAATTGCCGTATCTAAACATTCATCGTTCAGTCATAAAATGATTAACTGTAGCGTTACCGAACATACGTTGTTTCAAACAAATTTGCTGTTATGTGTATGCTAATATGTTGTTCTTGTAGTGCCCTTAAGATTCAGGAATATTATTTTATTCTGACACATAATTTGGAAAACAGAAGTTCAGAACAAAATCTAAATGGGAAAGAAGGGAGGTGGGGATATTTAAATTTAAATTTTCTTCGAATGATTTTGGGAAAGAGAATAAATTAGTTTGAACAGTGAAGAGAAGATTATGCTGGCGTATCCACTGGATTGGTCTTCTGAATCAGAGACGACTTGTGTTCATGATACTACATAGCAAAATATGCGACGAAAAATTATAGCAGATTATAAGAAACTTTTCTGATTTTAAGAAAATAGTGGTGACTGGCACTAAAATAAAACAACGTATCGTACAAAGACAGAGCAACGACTGATTTTATTTAAAAAAAATCTTAACTGCTAACGACAGACGTAGATGGCAGCACTAGACATATATTGTAGATATCATAACAACAGGCACAACTGAGGTGTTATTTAACAGAACAAAGTATGTGAACGGCACGAGGCCACTAGGTTACAGCAATTTCAAACTATTCATCGAATGCGCTGTCTTATCATGTTCTGGTAAAGCGGGCCAAGCAAAAGTGAGAAGCAGGTGAGCCATATAAAATAACTGGACGAAATTGACCATCTAGTTATACAAATTATTGGGAAGAATTCTCTCATCATAAAAGGCATTTGCGTGTCCTAATCAATAGGACAGTCCCAACTTGACGGTACAAAATCTTAATTACTGGAACTTCTTCCGATGAAGCTAATACAGGAATATGCGACTTATGACAGATAACCCAGTTATATTAACATCAAATTACTCAAGTTATTCAGGCATAAATGCATCAATTTCATTGATAAAGTATTTTTTTTGTGTCTGTACAAAGAATTCTTTGGAAACTATAAGTAGCGTGGCATATATGCACGACAGCCAATAAGGAAAGGAAGATTTCTGTCACATGCACGGTACGGTCAAACTTGGGAAACTGTCAACTTTTACCGCGATAAATGATCTTCTCTAACTATAGCACCCGTTCCATCCACGAGGTTCCTTAACAAGAAGATGAATTTTATGTAAGGAAATTTAATTGCTATAACCACCTGTTAATTCTTAACCTGAGGCATATTTCCAGGAGATAAAAGGAGTCCTAATTCCGGAACACATAAAATTGTGGCCCAGAAATCATCTATTGTAAAAAAAGCCCAAACGAACGTTTTACGAGGTAAGTGCGGGATGTATTCACGCTAAAATCGAGACATTAGGCGAGAAAATTACAGTGCTTGAAAGTTGCATGTTCGGACCCCCTGATTTAAACTGTAACTGAACCAGTCTACGACCCACTGATTAAGCCCTAGTGACAGAAAAAAAAGCATTATCTCGCTCAGGCCATCGGAACATGAAACGCCAAAAGTGATATGGGTAACGTGTAAAACGCTTAGTGAATCGCAAAATTCAACCCGTATAAGAGTTCCCACTCCATTTAGATTGTAAATTTTTTGAATCCTGAATGACACGAGTTTCAGAGAGTTTATACAAATTGGTATTTATTTCATTATTCAGTACATTTTAATGTGAAAATATTTTCTGAGCAAAAAAAAACCTAAATACAATGCAAAAATAAACTGTCATAAAATATTATCGGCCATGTGTGTATAATGTTACGTCGCATCTCCCCTGTCGACTTTCGAACTTCTGGTAAGTTGTCGCGTCTCTCGAAGAGCTACAAACTTTAACAACCTGAAAAAATTCAAACGAACTATCAACGCGGAACACATGTTAAGAATGACACAGACAGATTGTTGAGTCAAGCCAAGACCAAAGACGCGTTCCAGGTTTTTTGCGAATGTCCGGAGTAGCTAGGCGGGGGATTGAACCCGGTTCGCCTTGGTCGGAGGTGAGCAGTCTAACCACTACACCACCGCGGCCCCTCGCCAGAATAAAGTGTTAGGCCAACGGCAGTGTTAGTTTTGCATATCGTGGAAGAATGCACAGTGTATATACAAGTAGATTTTCAGCAGATATTTCGAAAGTGGCCAGCACAGCCTGTAAGTTCTTCGTCCGAACAGGAACGTTTACGTAACAGTGGTAAAATATTTCTACACCTGTCCAGCATCGTCGTTTTATGCGCGTGGAAGTGGATGCTCGCATGTCTGCGAACGATGTGCATGCGGGCAAAGCAGCTCTTTGTCGCACTGCGGTGGGCAAGGTTTGTCATGTTCCGGCGAACGAGTTTCGAGTGCACCAAATCTGGCGCTCGTCGATCAGTTCAGCTCTTAACAACGAGGTCTTGAGGGCCGACAAGTAGAGCCAGTGATTCTTCGCGGAAAAATCTGAGCACATGGAAGACTTCAATACTCTGAGTACAAAAGTAACTTTTTATTTTGCCATTGGTCGCCCTCTGCATGAGAAACCGTTTCTGTTTCTAACCGGGTCAGTTAGAATTCAACAACTTTCGCAGTAAACCAAAGTGATTCGCGTACTAAGAGTAGACCTAACTTGTTAATGCAGCCAATCGAGACAAAGGTAAACAACCACAGAGTTTTTTGAAGTACAACTTGTCTCGAAAGCTTTTCGCGAAATTTCACTGCTCCTACCGAAGAGGGTGAAATTAGGTGAGAATTGAGCAGCGCCGGAATGCAAGGGCGGGACAAAGCCAACCAGCGGCATCGTCCGGCACGATTCCCACTTGCGAAAATCCGGGAGTGGCCCGGCCGGGGACTGAACCCGGTTCGCCTTGGTGGGAGCCGAGCAATCTAACCGCTCAGCCACCGCGGCCCCGTTTGGAAAGTCTACCGAGTTAACTTGATCATTAACTCGATCAACTCCGTGACAACCCTGCGCGACAGCAGGGTAAAAGGGCTTTAGTAGACGACGCAAGTGAAATGGCGCGAAAATGTATAAAATTTCTAACTAAAACAAACAAAAAACTTTCGTAAAAGCGGCGTTGAGAGGAGCACGAGAGCAAATATCGTATTTTGGTTAAAACAGAGCGGAGATTTTCAAGCAGCTATGACGTAAAACGTTTTTAAACTAACCTGCAGCTAAATACAAAGCTACAGAATTTTTTTCGTATTACTGCTTAGTGCAGTGTATTTTTTTGAATGAGTTGCAAGTTTACTTTGGACATTAAATAATTGAACAAAATCTCTTCTTCGTAGTCACTGTCGTTATCTAGCACATAATTTAATAAACCCGCTAATTATTCAGGCTAATTTTGAATTCCCGCCATCTCAAAACCCTGAACTACTTTTGAGCGTTCAGTAACAAACCTGGTCAACCCCCCAGTGATCGAGTAAACCTGGTCACGTGACCGTGTAAACCCATTCTGACCCAGTGTACACAATTGTGTACATTACGCACGTGTAGGTAATTTTTGGTCTGTACTGTACACTGCGGAACTCAATGACCAATGATCTTACCTGTGGGTAAATGATTCGCAAACCGTCTTACCGGTCTAAGTCATAATTGGTTCATATAACTACAGCCGAACCTATAGCCTAAAATTCATTGGCTGTGACAACGAAACAAGTGTTGTGTCGACTTAAGTACAGCACGCATCATAAAATATTATGTTTGCAGCGCCCGAGACCTTAAATTAAAGTGGACTTAGGGTTATGCCAATTAATTCTCTCAGGTTACTTTTTGTAAACGCCTAAAGGATTCCAACGCTCGCCACGCGCCTGGTTGTAGCACAGAGTAGATAAGTATACAGAGACGAATCCGCGTGGCGCTTCCTTTGATGTAAGCGTACCCAACCTCTGATTGGCTGCGCGAGGCTCTGGGAGCGGGCCTCGCGCCTCATTGGTTACTGCGTGCTGCGACTGGTTTCCAATTGGCTGGACTGCCGGCTGGTGACTAGGTTACCCAGACAACTGATCGCCGAACGGCGTTCCAACTTATTGTTGACAAGTGACGCCATTTTGCTCTGGCGTATGCGGCTATAGTTAGAGGCCGTTTCGCGTATGCAAGTTTTCTGTGTCTTCGAAAGAACCACACACAGAGTACGGAAGGGAGAAAGAGACGGCACTCCTGCGTTAAGCTGTCGTCGTTTTTTACGAACAATTATTTTGGAGGGGGAAAGGCAGAAAAGCAAATATGGTACGGCTGTGCTGCCAACCTCACCATACTATCGGTTTAAAAAATCGCCTTTAAAAATTATATATTTTTTTTTGTTTAAAAAACATGCAAATCTGACATTAATTATTTATAAATTCATAGTAGGTACCTTTTGCAAACAAAATCTAACACTTCTTCAAGATAAGAATTGAACTTAATTTTTTAATGCTAACCTGCAACAATAACCTAAAAATGCCAGATGCAGCCCCAACAATCACAACTTTATGGTTATTTGGTAATTTAGTGTTTCATTTATGTTTCGCGATGTTATGAAACAACTAAAATGCATATAGATTGGAATAAAAACTATTTCTGCTTTGTATAATTACAGCACACACGGGAAAATAACTTTACAGCCACGAGGCACAAGCAACGAGCATAAGACAAAGATGTCCAGGCAGAGAACAGGTACACGACCAAAACAAAATAAAACGCACAAATAAAAAGTAGGAACGGTAAATAAAGGAAAACCGTAAAATAATCTTGAAACGTTTAGTTAAAATAATCACTATTGTGATATATGTTACTCATGAAGTTTATTATTTTTAAAAAATTATATTGCATGAGATAAAAAAAACTGTAGAGATTGGAGATATGTTGAAGTTGGTATACTGGGAGTACGATATTTTCAATAACACTAGTGTGGGACCTATCCAGTTTCGCCCGCCTGGAACCACACTTGCGGTACGCTCGTACTAGCAGTTCCACGGCAAATACGGCCCGTTCTATAACTGCAATAATACTGACGAGCAGCATAGTTCCTTTTACCGACAGGGTTAATTCATCCGTGTATTTATTAAGTTCGAGGGTATAATAAATTCTTCTTAGGATATTTTCCTTCAGTATGACAACATTGCTGAGCTCATGCGTATTTATCTCTTTCGCAAAATAAGTCACATACGAGCAGTAAATATCTGTACGCACGATTGTCGTTTCCCGTATAAGTCTATGATTAAAATTCTACCGTTGTTAAAATACTTGACTACGCAAGGTATTATATACAGGATTATGGCTGGTGTGTGCCAAGCTTTGCTGTGTGATGGAACGCGAATTTCAGGCGCTGACAGAAGAGAGGTGGCTGAAACATCTCCGTTCACGGACGCAACTCACGTTCAGCAGATGCGTTTGTGGATGTTCACACATGCGGATTGCGGATGCATTTATGCATACATACATGTAGTGTATGATTTGGCATAGTACTTGCCAGTTCATCAAAGTTTGTTTTACAGTACTCAAATGTGCCCGCTGTTGAGTTGTTGTTTTTGTATTAATTATCTGTTTTATTACTGTTTAAGTAACAACTATTAATTTTTTATGTTGTAAGGATGTGAAAGTCGCAAAACAGATTGTTCATTGCAAGAGACGCAAATATTCCACAACTGCGCCCCATAAAGACTATTACTATTGTAGTTATTATTATTACTGTAGAAGCTGTTTTCCGGCTACAGTACTTCCAAGTTATCAAGGTACAAAAATGTTTTTTAATGCAGTAAAGAGTAATTTGGAAAAGTCCTACCGACACTTACCATTATCAGTTTAACACGTCGGACCAATCTTTTTCAAACATCAATTCTAAGGGGCCACGGTAGTGCAGTGGTTATACTACTCGCCTACCACCGTGGTGAACCGGGTTCGATTCTCGACTGGCCGATCACGGATTTTCACACATGGTAATCGAGCCAGACGATGCCGCTTGTCAGCGGGGTTTCTCGGGGATCTCCCGTTTCCCCGGCCCCTACATTACGGCGCTGCTTAATAGTCACCTTGCCTCACCTTCATCAGCTCTCAATACCTCGATGTTATGAGCTACCCACGCCTCTCCACTCAACTCGAGTCTAAATTTGTGTTCCAATTTGCCATTAAGGTAAATAAATAAATCAACATATTGACCACGTTAGGAATCAACATATTTGGGGATGTAGAGAGAAAAAAATAGTCGGAGAAGCAAGCTAGATCCCAAAACACTTCCCCAAAAGCGTTTACTATTTTTTACGTTATATTTCACGCATGTTTTCGTGCAGGTTAATGTGAAATAAGATTAGCAACAAAGAAGGAAAACGTAATGATGAATCACCAAAGCGTAATTTTGTTCGTCACTCATTTTCTTTATGTATATTGAGGCAAGTCATAATTAAATAATTAATGCAATTTTTGTTAAAAAAAATTATTACTTAGATACGTAATTTTTAATGTACGTTTTCCTTAAGAAAGTGAGCGAACAAAACTATTTTTATAATTTTACTAGTGCACTTCTAAAATTCGCCAACGTAACAAAAATAAACATAGATACATTCAGTAATGCAGTTCCTAAACCAAACACTAGGAGTGCTGCACGTTGTTGTTAGAATTCAACACCCAAAATTTTTGATACGCAAAATCATTAAATAACTGAATTAGAACTCGGCATAAGCTTCCTGGCAGAATTAAACTTAGTATTGCAGGAGAAAATGTTGTTCTCGAAGGTTACCGAGAATAAGATGCATAGGATAAGATGAATGAACACATCGGTGTCTTCGTGTTGGAGTGAGAGAGCAAAGCGACCAATGAAAAGGAGTCGGCTGTGCCCGGGGTACATAAATCTTACCGTGCCGAGTAATTACGTCACGGGGAAGCCGCCAATGGCGAACGTGCCCGGCCCCCCCCCCTCATTGGATTTCGCGCGACCCCTCCGTTATTGAAATTCGCAAACCCTCCTGCACGAATGCGGAGCTGTGGGTACGAGTAAACCTATCGTGATGGGGGGGATAAAGGGGGGCATTTGTTGTCCAGCAGCCCCTCTTGTACAGGGTCGGCCTTCGGGAACCAGTTTAGGCAAAGCGGTGAGTTCGTGAAGGGGGGGGGATAGTCTCCCCCCACATCCACCAATGATATATTCCCCCTCCCTTCCTCCTTTCATCCATACGTCCTTCACGCCCGCACCTGATACCCATGACTCGCTTGCAGGAAGTAGAGATGGGGGTCGTTAACAGCAATTTGCTGTACCTATTACAAACTGATCCCTGATGCAGACTGTATCTGTTACGAAGTACCTATTACTTCCTGTGTCGGATACAGAAATATTAGGTAGATTGCTTATTCGTCTTCTGCGCATGAACCCAACATTGACCTACCCCAAAGGGACACAACTGTCAGTCACATAGTTAGCAGTGATGAACGTGTTTGTTTATACATATATTAATTCTCAAAAAGCAACCACTTTCATGTGAATAAAATAATTTAACCACTTTTAATTTGTTCAAACTGCATTACAAATTGGTTAGCGTAAGTATGCATGCATCTCAAAGCACTTGTTTACTAATCAGTGTTATAACCTCAAATTCAATCCACGTCTTTTTTACTAGTCCTGTAGGCAGAAAAGCAGTTCAATGTTGGGACACGGAGAGACTGGCTGTGCGCAGCCAGCGAGATCGGCCTACCTCATCGTTAGTCGATGGGAATTCCCGAGTACATCTCTACTATTCGCCAGTCTCTGGCGAGGTCTTTTCCGTGCATGTTATCAGGTCTGCGAGTATCAAGTACGTGTTGTGGGTGGGTGTACTATGTGGTGTCTGTTACGGTGAAATAAAGTATAGCTGTGAACAAAAGCAGAGAAAATGACTTCATTCATGTAAAATTTTCATCCTCTACTAATAAAAAAAAAAGATAGCGAAAACATTAGACTTTACATTTGTCAAATCAAAAACAAGAAATTGAATTTTTACTTACATGCATATTTTAAATATAATTAAAATTGTATCAGTTACATGGAACAGCAGATGCAACACACTAGAGATTGTTAAACTGGCACTAAAAGTATCTGATAGTTTGGCAGTGTACTCGTTTACAGTAGCTGTTACAAGTGGATATCAGATACTAAGTAACAGGCTGGTGTTCTACGACCCAACTCTAACAGGAAGTCATCTGCTGCCTCTGAGTAGCTGCCTGCCCGCCGAGCTCTACCCTCACTCCTCGGAAGCACAGAGTAGTTAAGAATACAGATGTGAAACAGCAACCTATAAAGCAAACTCCAGTCGCACACGCCAGCAAAATGGCATCACTGGAACGCCGTTCGCCAATTAGCTCCTAGGGCCCCATTCTCCAACTTTTTACTGTCTTTATATAAATACATTTACCGCTTATTCATCTTTACGACGCGAAATGGTATTCTGTAACTCAATATGTCTCAATGATGGCCTTTCCAATGTCTTGAAACTGTCTTCATATAAAGACCGGTCAACGAGGTGTCTTTATGAACGAAAGTGGAACGAAAATGGCCGACGTATTGTGAGGTTTATTCTGAAAATACGTCTTACAGAAAATCAAACGTTTTAAAATGCCCTAAAAATTACAAATATTATATTCTGTTATATTTCCGCACAAATAAACGGTGTCTGGAATACATTTAAGGAGTATATTTTATAATTCGCGAGTGATACTCTAGCTGTATTTTTAACTAACTACGAAGTGATGGTTTCGGCCACGGACTAGTGCTGCTATCTCGTGATGCTCAAAATGAACTAGTACCACCTGAAATATTGTATCCATAGAAAGAAGTAAATTTATTTTAGAAGTTTTATTCGATAGTGTATTAAGAAATAAATTGTATTTATAGTTAACATTTCACTATAATAACAAAATTTGTGATATACAATGAATTCTGTAATAACGGAAGAAAAAATATAATTCCACAAGCAGATCGTTGATTTCAGAACACAACCCACTACGTTGCCAAACATGCATCTTTGCACAAAGATATCAATAAAGATATGGCTTACAGAATACCACATAAAGACGCCTGCGAGTAACTATCGTTATGGCCCTCTTTATGATAAAGACTATCACGTTTACCGTCTTTAAGCAAGCTCAAGTTAGAGAATAGCGCCCCTGGGACCCTACTCGCCAGCCGGCAGCCCAAACAACAGGGAATCGTTCGCAGCAGCCGACCACAGTTCCCAGAGCCCCGCGCAGCCAATCAGGGAATGGGTTACGCTAACGTTACTTCTGTTACAGGTTGGGAAGATCATTGTTAAAAGTTTGGCAACCAAAAATTGTCGCCACTAGGTAAGCGCTAGTGTCGGAAATGTACCAAATTGTTTCAATTTATACGTTAAAAAACTGGATAGTTGTAATAATCGTAAATCTATACTAATATAATAAAGCGGAAGAGTTTGTTTGTTTGTTTGTTTGAACGCGCTAATCTCTGGAACTACCAGTCGGATTTGAAAAAATTCTTTTTGCATTTGATAGCTCATTTCTTGACGAAGGTTATAGGTTATTCAACATCACGATACGACCCTTAGAAGCCGAGCAAAAAGAAAGAAAGTCAGAAAAATCGCTAAGCGAAAACGAAGTAATAGCGCGGGCGGGCAATGCGATGCGGTGAGTCGATGGCCGAGGGCGGTCACCCGACGAGAACCGAACAAGAGCCGAACCGAGCATTACCGAGAACAGCCGAACTGTGCACGTCTACGAGGTACCATGCCGCGCGGCTCAGACGCTTGGTCGGCTCCCTTCGCAACAGTCGTGTCCTACGCGGAATTTGTTTGAGCTTATATACGTTGGTTGTATAATTTTCATTTTTTTATTTGGTGGGTTAATACTAGAAAGTAGGTATTTAAAAATATGTTTCACATTGATTTTAACGTTTAATTTGTAAATACTTATATATAAACACATTGTTGTATCTATTAGAATTTGTTTTTTATTTTTGTTTAGTTGGTTAGAACTTAGTAATTAGTAATTACGTATGTAGGTTAAAGTTTATGTTTTTTATTTGATAGGTTTGCAGTTCAGGCATAAGTATCACTACGTTCGTTTTTCAGAATTTAATTGTTTTGTTTAATTTGTACTTAGGAAGTAACAATATAAAAGTAAGTTCATGGATTGTTTTAATAGTTAGTTGTAAATACATTTGTATAATAATTTGATTTAATATTCAAGAATATGCAGTACATTATCCTCAAGATATATGAATGTTAAATAATGTAATGAGACAGTGAAATTATATTTTCAATATGTTTTTATTTATTACACAAATGTTAAAATGTTAAATAATTTAATAATTAATAAAAATGTAATCTTATTTTGTTCTTATTTTGTTTAATGAATGTTAAATAATGTAATGAGACAGAGAAATGATGCTTTCAATATGTTGTTATTTACCATACAAATGTTATATTGTTAAATAATGTAATAATAAATTTTAATTAGTTTTAATTTTGTTCTTAAGTGATCAAGTCGGAAAACAGATTGGCGCCAGCGCGCTCTCTTGCAATACGCTGTCTAAACCGTTAAAGATGGAACAATATCATATATAGTAAAGGATTGCGGAAAATATAAAGACCTAAAAAAACTCTGCGGTAGCATATATCTATCTATAACAGAGAAATACTAATAAGTGTTTTTACCATTTAATTCACCGAAAGTTTTATAATATGTATAGAGTATAGAATATTAACACTAAATAAAATTCAACTTTATTTAAAAAAAAAAAATCCCAACAATAATTTTGTAGTCCACGCGAGTGAAGCCGTGGTCACAGCTAGTCGAATATAAAATGACTTCGTACCTGAGTAAAATCTTTCGCTTTTATTGTTCATGTATAGCCCATTCGCGGTGCAGTTTCTTTTCACTTTTCAATCAAACCTTAAAAAAATCACCCCATCTATGGCGTGTTTGGTTGTTTCCTAAATACGCCATGTATCACAAGCGTCCTATACTTGTGTTAACATAAAATTACCTTATTTTTGGTTAAATTTAAATTTTATCGACATTTTATATACAAATCATAATATTTTATTTGTAATTAATACTAATAAAAACAGTGAGAAAATAGGTATGTTGGTAATGCTTAGTGATAAATGGTTCTTAAGCGCAATTGTATTACACTAAGTGTGCACGAACACTGTGCGTTGTCCCTCTGGTGTAATTTCCTAGACTCGTTTAAGCTTTGTTTACACGAGGCGGATAAAATCCTGGAAGTAGATTTGTAGCAGGGCTTCAGAAAAGTGTGAAGTAATTGTGAACGGACCATAGCTTTATAAGTTCAATTGAAAGTTACCTTTTGGAACACTGCGCACCTAGCGGCGGGAATTATCCCTATGCCAAACTCTCCCATAAGAAATCTCGTTTCGTTCCTAACCTGAGTAGAATAGAATAAACCTTAGTTACGGTCACGTCAAAGGAACCGGCCGCCGGAAGGTTGGTATGGAGACGGCCGCCTGGCCTATGACTTCCGCTGTTCTACAACGTCCAGTCAAGACCTCACGATCGAGCGAGGTAAGATACTTAGTAAGAAAAACGGACTTTTATAGTTTTCGACCATGTCAGGCACATACTTTCAAAATGACTGCTATTTTCATATTTGGGTGATATGCCATATCTCGAGAACCATTCAACCGATTTAAATCAAATTTTGTATGCTGACAACCTTGTGTAAACATTTAATTTTCGAGGTGGATAATGTTATTAGTCCGCCATTTCAGAAAATAGCACATATTTAAACAATTAATATTTTTCTATATATATCGAAAACTATTTAACCAATTCTCCCCCAATTTGGAATGTAAGTAATAATACGGTAGGCCATTTAAACGTATTTAATTGGACTTGAATAGTTGCTTATTTTCAAAATGGCAGCAATACAAATGTTTTAAGTTTATTTAGTATATTTAGTAGTCTCCGTGAGTTTGAGCGTGACACGTGTCGAGTTGCCTGTCCGAAGCATAGACAAAAGATGAGGTGGACCGCTTATTCGTCTTCTGCGCATGTACCCAACATTGACCCACCCCATTCACACACAACCGTCAAAGTTACGTGGCCAACAGTTATGAAAGTGTTTGTTTATGTCTTAATATATATATATAACAAGCATTATTATATGAATAAAATACTTTTACCAATTTGAATTTAATCAATGTACATTACAAATTGGTTAGAGTAAGTATAAAAACATCTGAGAATATTTGTTTACAAATCAGTTTTCTTACCTAAAATCCACACCGTAGCCGTTTTCGATAGACGTGTTGGCAGGAAAGTAGTTCAATGTTGGTGACACGGAGATTGGTTGTGCGCAGCCAGCGAGGTCGGTCTACTTCGTCTTTAGTCTATGGTCCAAATGTGTGGAAGGAGGGTTGTAGACTTGAACAGTGTAGTCACTTTCACAACATACGCGTATGGAAGCCACCCACAAAAGCAGAAAAATTGCGAAATATTTCCCATAGTATCATTTCATCTACCCCGTTAGTAGGTCTATTGTACTGTGTTACTTCGCTATTTGTGTTACTGTCACCGCCAACAAGCAGGTAGTTGGAAAAGTCTTGAAATTGCATGTGATCCGCGTGAACGTGTGTTGTCCGAACTGTCTTCGCTATTTTGAAAGTGATAGGATAATGAGGCTTAGCTGCTGATTGGTGCACGTGACCTCTGACGTCACAGAGCTCGCGGTCCCAATGTCTCAAGGTCCCAAGTCCCAAGATCATTCGCTAAATTCAACTTTAGTCTGCGGACGCACGCGGACTTGTTCCAAGTTACATTTTATCGCGCGGAAATGGTTAAAGTAAACATTACTATACTAATATCGAAACCCGAAGATTGCAGAAATAAAAACGCTAGATGTACAAAGGCACAATAGTCAATCTCGATGCTGTGAAAACCAAACTTAACAAATACAAACCCAAAAATGTACTGACTCGAAAGAAAAAAAAAATAATTTCCAAATAAATTCAAATCAAAGCAAAATAAAAAATTACATACTCCCATAACTCGAGTTAAAAACAAATAAAATAAACTACAAATAAGAATATTTATGAGTAAACGCATACGATTTATTGGGCCGGCAATTTTAGTGCACTCTAGTGCCAGCGTACGAAAGCTCAACTTGGAATGCCGCCGTATTTGGTACACTCTGGTGCCGGTGTCAGAAAGATTAGCTTCTGACATTGTCATTGTACACGCTGTTATGAATGTACTTTTAAGCCATTCATACGTGAAAGGTGCTATAGGGCGTAGCTCAATAATGAGTCATGATTCGGTAGAGCACAGCAGTATAAGATGAGGTTTATTACAAATATAAAAGGATTATACATTCACTATTTAAGTGACTATTGATCGGGGGAGCTTTAATTGAATACCAAGATGATTATTAATTATCTCAGTATTTTATTTTTTCCTAACGTCATTATTGTTAAAGTCTAATTGGAAAGTCGTCACCTTGTTCATATTGCCGGAGGCTGATTCTACGAGGCGGTTAACGACGGCCGGACACACCCATCTTCCGTGGTCTTCTCTCTGGTCGGGTCGACGACAAAACACGTGGTGTTACGCTGGCCTATATCTGGCGCGTTGTTTAATATATTTCTGCAGCCCCGTTTAGTGACCGGTGGAGGGTATTTCTGCAACTGTCTTCTTTCGCAAGGTGTTGTTGCAATCACGCTCGTGTCTTGGTTTAATGTTTGAAGGTGTGATCAGGCAGGCCATTCAGCTAAGGCCTGATCACATCATAACAACGCGTATTTGGCTCATGCGTCCGCGGAAAAAGTGCATCCGTGGATTATTCGACAGCGGACGAGCTAGTTGTTGACAAGACTAAGAAAGACTAAACGCGGAAGAAGGTGTAAGGGATCGTGCTTCATATATGTTCCGGGGTTTCACTTAGATTTGTCAAGCTGCATTCTCATTAACAACTCAATGCGCTTGTAAAAGCGTTTCCCTAGTTGGAGGGTTTTAGCGAATTTGAGGCAGGGAAGCGCGGGAACGATAAGGATGACATTAACAGGCGTGCCCCATGCCCTTTCGCTCCTACGTTCAAGGTGCTGAACGGGCGTGCAGTGTTTCCGTTGTACTGAATGTGCCTATGGGACTTTAAGCGGCGACTTTATCATTATAGATCGTCTAAAAGAAAACAACATTTTCTAAGGGACCTTTTTTCTGACGTACATAGTTTACGCACAATAAAATAAATCATCTAAGCACATGGTTTGTGATGTGCATAGTTTACGCTCAATCAAAATTAATCGCAACCTTGGCTTTCTTACTGCAATCAAAAAGAAATCAACGAAACATGTTTTCTGGCGTGCATACCTAATGTACGTACAATCAAATGGTCGTCGGGTGTACTGTAAATACTGGTATGGTGTGAGAGAACTACTGTTAAATGGGAACTGGGAACACTCATTCGCACACAACTCTCTTCATAAGTGACTCTGCTCTCTGTCTTACATTCGCGGATGCTCGGTGGACCTCAACACTGATGAGAGATCCACATGCTGCTCTGATTCTGTCTTTCATGTCTTCTCTCGTTGTTGGACGCACGCCGTAGACGATGTATTTGATCTCCCCCCCCCCCCAAACCGACAAAANTATAAGTATATATATAAGTGTGTAAGTTTGTGTTTTTTTAACAGCATCTTCTTCAAATGTGCGGTATGTTCCTTCGAGAATAGTTCTCCAAATTTTTGATGCACCTGTTCACTTGAACGAAGGGATTTCACTTCTCTAATGCAGCCGATCTGTAGATCAATCCATATGTGAGAAATTAGATGCATATGATGCAGTGGTTTGACGATTTAGGAAATAAAAGTAAAGTTTTTTAAAATCTCTCTTTTTTTAACCCTGATCGCCATCATCCACAATAAATCATATTCCTCTGTGCTTGAAAGGTTCTTTTAGACAGTCTGGAAATATGGTTGTTGAGAAGAATAATTACGGGGAAATGGAATGACCGACATAATGTGAAACGAAACAGTATTGACGAAAATGGAGAACAAAACAAACTGATGAGTATTATTAAAAAAGTGAGAGACACATATTTGTTGGGTCATACATTGAATATAAACTGTCTTCAGTAGAGAATCACACATGGGAGTATAAAAGGAAAGATATGAAGAGGAAGAAGAAATTTTGGAACGCTGCAAGACAAAAAATGAAAGACGATATAGACAGAAGGAAGACGCGCAGGACCGAAGAAAACAGACAGTGTTTAGTCGAAACTTCTACAAAAGACGAAGATGAAAATTGTAACCGACTTGCCGGAAATAGAAGCTTAACTTCGAAGTTGTAATGCAAATGTTTTAAACGGCGCGTAAGCTTCGGCTTTGGAGGAAACTCATTATTGGTCTAGACATGTTTTTAAATAACTCTTTTAGAAATAAGAAGCTTACGAGATCGCCTTCGCGCCTGTTGTCTTCTCTAATACATTCTGAACACGTAAGCTACACAGGATAAACAAACTTTATTCAGTTGAAATACTCTGCAAGGATATCAACATTTGCAGTTTAAAGTCATACCCAATGCTTGCTTTCAAAAGGCGAACTTGTAAAACAAATTATTGATATGTCATTTGGATGATTATATATAACGGATTCTAATAAAAAGTGGTTTACTTAAAACGCTTTGTGAGAGCGATAAATTCAATAATTAATAATATAACTCTCCCGGGTGTTACTTTGGGGGAGATACTTGATCTTGCGCATATGTACTACCTCCAAGTAACTATGCAGCAGATTATCGTCATATTTGGCACAGAAATAGTAAAACACGTAGTGCAGTCAATAAGTTCATAGACGCCGAGATTTGTGGCTGCCTACTCTCACGGCACCAGTACACCAACTTAAGAACGTCGCCGNACACCAACTAAGAACGTCGCCGAGGTTTGTGGCTGCCTACTCTCACGGCACCAGTACACCAACTTAAGAACGTCGCCGTGGTGCGTGGCTGCCTACACTCGAGGCATCAGCCATTCCACAAACTTATTGACTGCGGTAGTATAATGTACCGAACATTTGTAGAATTCTGGAAGGTTTTATAATCAGTTTCAAGAAGGTGTCTTTACAAAATTTTAGGAGCAGATAACATATCTATATGACGATTAAACACTCACTGTTACTTCTAACTTTTCTGAAGTACTGCTTAAGTTATACTTCCAGGATCTTCCTCCACATCATGCAAACAAAGCTTAACCGACTCTGAAAAATTTCACTGGAGGGACAATGCACAGCATTCGTGCGCATTCAGTGTAATTATATTTTGTATGAGAACCATTTCTTGCTAGACATTGCCAACACATCTTTTCTTCTCTCCGTTTTATTCATATTAATTATAAATGAAATGTTATAATTTGCAGGTAAATTATAAGTAAAAGTGTAATTTAACCAAAAATAAGGTACTTTTATATTAACAGAAGTATAAAACGCTTGTGATACATTTCATAACTAGGTTACTTCCCCATTTACATTACAAATGTATGCACATCTGTTATCCTTCCGAATTTTGGACCATATTTCTTTCAGTAATTGTACGTAAATGGGAAAATGTACCTAAATTTAGAGCACTGGGCCATATTCTTGGCTGGTAGTTCGATTGTGTACATTAGCGGCCGTATGACAATGCTTACCAGAACTAAGATCATTTATAGTTCACCAGTATTCGTTAGTAACGGTGGAAAATAATTGTGTCTACTATTAAAGTTATGACTTCGAAACACTGGTAAAATGGGCAAACATACTAGTTAATATCTGAATATCAAAATAAATTAAGGCAGTATTGAATTCCATTTCTTAAATTTGATATTACTTTATTTAAAATAGTTATGTATATATATTAAATAAATATGTTACGTGTTGGTAGGTGCAGAGAATGATGACTTTCTTGTCATAACATAATTTAAAATTTCCTTCATTGCTTTAAATATAAATCCACATGAATTGAAACAAACTCCAGCACCAAATTTTACTGCCATACTACCTTGTAAAATCGGTCGTAATGACTCATAAGTTATATTGGAAATTCCACTCATGTTACTGATATTACAGACTAATAAAATATGTTGTTTTTAGAAGGCGACCACTGAACCGAGGTGTTGATGCATTTGGAGTTTGGTAAGTAGTTATTTAAAATCTGGAACAACTAATTACATGAGTTTAAGTTTAAGTCGATGATCACTGCTATTCTAGGAATTTTACCTATCTAACTCGCAACAGTGGCAATGGATGTTTACTGGTTAAGGTCGTTGAAGGATTTAGATTCCGGATAAAGACAATAGCCAAGTTTAGGAAAAATCGAGTGTTTAGAAATGTAGTTAAAAAAACAAAGTGTAACAACGGTGTGAATAATTTTATTTTATAAGATTTTTTTAACAACATTTTCCAGCGAATTTTTGTGTCGTACCCGATGGTAATCACTGCGTGTGAGATACTAAGTCTCACCACACTTAAAGAAAGCCATGTCAGGATATTTAGCCTTGGCTGGCGACTTCTTTACTTATACATATTCAGTGCACACACACGCGCGCACACGAACATAACCGGTTCGAAAATTCCCCCTCTCCACGACTAAAAGCGCCAACCAATATACATCTTGGGCAATGTAGCATTTGTTTATTATCTGGCCGATACATACCCCCACATACAGAAAATTCACCGTTCTCGGTTTTTTATTACTTTCTTGAGCGCAAGTTGCTAACGCTTGGAACAAATTAGCCTTTGCTTTGCCACGCAGAAGGTAAGTTTCGATAAGGATCTAGGAATCTGACAAGAGAAATAGATATTGTAAGCCACTCGGCATTGAGTCTTAGCAGTGACAAGTCCCAGTTTCAGTTCCGTTTGAGTTTGTTTTACTTAAAAGTTAACATACATAAGAATTCCCTGTAAGTAGATGATTGGTTAATCGGTCGTTTTGAGTAAAGGCTGTTACATTTAAATACGCGAAACAATGGTTCCTGACACGTCGTATTTCTGGAAAGCGTAATTGAGTCGCAAAATGTGAATGTCATGCACTAGGCCTTAAGCCCCCCCCCCCCCTCACNTTTGCCAGAATCGTTTTTCTCCTTTTTTGGCCGAGAAGCGGGAGCTATAAGGGTTACACTGGCACGCACTACAAGAGCGCCATCACCGCTAAGCGCAGGGCTCTGAACTGTCGTGCAGTGTTCTCGTAGTGCTGCGTGAACCTAGGGGTCTTTCAGCAGCGACCCTATAATTTTATTGAAGAAAAGTCTGTAGCAAAGTTCAAGGAAGGCTCCTATCGTAGTTTGGCTCGTGTCCGGTTGGTATGTTTTAAGATACGGCAGTCTGTAAAATAAGTTTTTAATTATATTAGGGGGATCCAAAATTAAATCATGCGTGGTAACCTTAAAGTACCACTCCTTCCTCGTCTGGGATATGATGTCTTTTCGTAGGTAAACATGCTGGGGGCACGTTTAACAGTTTCATTAAAAAAAAAAAAAAGTATTCCAAACACTCTGTAATGCAGTTCAAGCTCCAGGCAGTCGGGACTCTTGAGAAAGAGTAGTTTTTAAGTAGTTAAACGTCGTACTGCCTAGATAAAAAGTGCGCGTCGGAGCCGCTAATCAAGCGGTTACCGACGCGCCTGTGCGATCAGACTGCTGCAACCCGCACGTCTCCTCAGGGGTCTTGGCCTTGTGGAGGCGAGTATCTGCTAAACAGCCTCGCCGCCATTGGCCAGCTTCGGAGCAGCGTTTCTCGCCAGCTCGGCGTAGTCGGCGTCGAGTTCCCACGAGCTCATGTGGGCCGAATTTCCGCTGCTTGTGCAAATCGCGCAAGGAGCCGCGGCGAGGCAGCGGATAGAGCGCTCGCCTCGGCTTCGATTCCCGGCGCGATCGCTTCCGAATTGTCGCACGAGGGAATCGTGCCGGACGATGCCGCTGGTCGGTGGGTTTGCTCGGGGATCTCCCATTTCCCCCGGCCCTTGCATTCCGGCGCTGCTCCACACTCACCTCGCTTTACCCTCATCGGCTCTCAAGACCTCGATGTTAAGAGCCGCCCAAATATATTCCCTTATTCACGAAATGGTTTGGCGATTCGGTTTATGCGAGCATACCCATTATTAGGGCCACCGGTTTTTCGTGAAAAGATTTACGCGAAGGCTAGACTCCAATGTCCTATGACTTAGCGCAGTTTTTCTTTGGTTATTAGTCTCGTGTATTTGTAAGGGTACAGTTCCTTACTGACTGGGCCAATCAGAAAGAGGTAACTCTGACAGTGAATGTTCGTGATTCGCGGGCAGACAGCTGCAATGCGTCACAGTTAAAATCATCCAATCACGAACGTGGTTCTGATCTCTATTGCTTTGGAGTAAAAGTGGTCCTAAAATCTTTTCGCGAAAAACAGGTGGTCCTACCCATTACCTGATTGGCTGCGCGATGCTCTAGGAACGTGCCTTGTATCTGATTGGCTAGTGCATGCTGCCAAACGTTCCGTATTGGTTGGGCTGCCGGCTGGCGAGTGGGTTACCGGACGCTGATTGGCGAGCGGCGTTCCAACATGTTTTTGGAAAGTGACGTCATTTTGCTGGCTTTTGGGGCTGGGGTTCGCGACATAAGGGGCTGTTTCACGTCTGTATTGTTAAGCGCTCTGTGATATAGTTATGGACAGTGATGTTATCCAGAAGTTTATATCAAAAGGGGCCACTTTACTGTGAACAGGCTTTAGTTGAACTAAGGCAGGAAACGGAACACGGCCTCATGTGCTGAACGTCGCTTTACTGTTTCCACTATCAAAACTTTCATAACCAATCCTGGCAAAAAAAAAAACTGTAAGTTGTTTTTCAGCCATTACCTATAAGTAAGTGCAGTGGTATTTCGCGAAAAGATTTCGGGACAAGATCCAGTCCAAAGCACTGAAAGGTCGCCTAGCTTCTTTGATTGGCTAAAAAAATGTTCTGGCCCGTGTTAACTGTTTGCACACGAATCACGAAGGTTCAGTGTCGGAGCTACTTAGACCTGAGTGGCTTGGTCAAAGGCGGACAGGGCACCAGCAGCCAATGGAGGTATAACAACAGCTGAGGTGTGTATATAGTATTGAAGTCTACTGTGTGCTCCGATTTTTACGCAAAAAGTCACTGGCCCTACCTATAAGTACGGGCACATGTTTTTCGCGAAAAGATTTAAGGACAAGTTGCGTTCCAAAACACTTTCACTTGCGTGATTGGGTCATTTGAATTGTTACGCATATTATATGTCTGGCCGCAAATTGAGAAACTTAATTCTGACCTGTTCACTCATGTAACAGACACTCTTCACACAGACGCATTGCGATGGACTGCTGCTTCGTCCTGATTGGCTAGCGCTCATCGCAACGCATAGTACTGTGGAACCAGCTTTATTCGTGTTGTCTGTGCCGAAGAAGTTGAACCGATCTCAACATTTCCGGCGCACACAACACTGACGTGTTACGCACAATTCTGCACGTGGTGTCCGAAGCGACCAAAATGGCAGCTATCGAAGATAATTAGAGACGACGGAAAATCGCGAAAAAAATTTTTGAGCCAAGATATATTCTATATCACTCTAACTAGTTTATTCTTACATGATAGGATGAACAAAGTTTTGACTCAGCTAAGTTGTTTGCAGACCGATCATGAACGTTCTGCCTTATAGTATCAGAATCCTCATTGGCCCAGTGAAATAGGGCAGTAGCTTCATACATGCACGACAGCCAATAAGGAAAGGAAACTGTCGGACATGTGTACAGTACGTTGTATCCTAGCGAGCAGTCACCTTCTCCCGCGTTATCGTACACAGCAAGGAGTGACTGCTTGGTGTTTTGAGTGTCTTCCTTGTGAGAAATATGATGCGTTGAAGTTTCTGCACCTCTATTACTGAATGGTTAGTGCCGACGTCAAAGGGCAGGCAGCCCGTTGTTCACAGGCTGCGAGAAGCAGGCTGTTCACGGAAAAGTGAGCACTTTTCGAAGCCTTCTCTTTTGAANAGCCCGTTGTTCACAGGCTGCGAGAAGCAGGCTGTTCACGGAAAAGTGAGCACTTTTCGAAGCCTTCTCTTTTGAAGTAATAGTCAAAAAAATTAATTTTATTGTAGCCTTGGACAATAACTTTTGAATCTGGTGAAATACATACATTGTGTGTATTGCTTAGATGGAAACATTTATTTTAAAAAGTGATTGAAGGATAAGAAATGGGTGTTATAAAAAGTAACTAGGGCCTCAAAAGTGCTCACTTTACCGTGAACAGCCTATAACAAGGATACAGCACACATCAAAATACCGAACTATTGCAACACTAGAGCTGGTAAATTAATTCGGGACTGAAAGGATTAAGACCTATGATTTATGTGAAGGAAGAAGATCTACGTTAAAGAATCGGGGAGAAAATATACGAAGATAAAGAAAAAAAAATATTTTTATTTATATTATTATATATATATAATAATAATAATATAAATAAAAAAAAAAATATATATATATATACACGCGTTTGACCCTCTAAGGAGCACGTAGAACCATTAATTAGCATTGGTCTTCTTCTTGTTCTTCTTATCTTCCCAAAATCTCCTCATCCTTTCACTCTGGGTCTGACGTCTCTCTTGGGTCCATGCATTTCTGAGTTTCAGATTTCTTGCTGTCGGGATTTTGGCTGCGAACTTATGTGAGGCGATTTTCTGTCCATATGTAGTCCGTTTAGATGTCAGCGGGTGTATATTGACTTCTGCGAGATCCTTTTGGGTTTCTACTAGCCAGCGTACTTTGGTTTGTCGGGGTCCGTTGATGAAGATTTTTTTGGTCAGTCGTGAGTCGTCCATTCGTGCTATAGCCTATGTCCGTAGAATTTCATGCGTATTTTCCGTGCAACTGAAGTGAATCGTTCGGAGAGTGAATACAGTTCTTCCGAGATTTTGCGCATCCAGATACCATCTTGGAACCTGGGTCCGAATATTTTCCTGAGCATATGTAGTTCCATTTTCTCAATGTCTTTGACGTTAATTTATTATTATTTCAGTTAATGTATTTCGAAAGAGGAAATTTATGGTGTGAGAAGTACTTAGGAATGTATCATTAACCGCTGACACTTTGGAACCTGTGGAAAGGTTTATGCGGCACGAGAAGCAGCCAATTATATAATGGTTGGTGCTCAGCAGCAACTAGCAGCAGTGCCCTGGGATAGACGCTGTCTGTACTGATGCTAGCGTCTGGACTTGCACAGCCACGACCATGGTATTCTGCAACGTATCAGATGTGAGCACGTGGACTCTATACTATGTTAAGGGTTTAACGCGAAATTCTGACATCTCCACCGGGCGGGTAATTTGAAAAGTAAGGAATAAGTACATTCTGGTGGGTGGTAAGTAAATCAAACAAGACTTACAATCATGGGTACTCAGATCATGATGATGTGTGGATCGGTGTCTTTGGTATCCGTTCAACTCGTTCTGCCCTTGTTGGCGTCATCTCTTAAACATGTGAACAACCTTTATCTTAATAGCTACTGTGAGCAGTTCTGCACTCGGGATTATAAAGACCCATTTACTAATACAGCACCTCTGCTGTGACGAGGGTGTTTCCATATTTATTATTTCGCAGTGAAATATTGCGTTTTATTTCTATGAGACTTCCCTTTGGATGTGCATGCGCTTGAATTCGTCTGTGAAATGTTTAAACGGGGGAAGGGAGTGAAGAGATTTGGGTGGCTCGTAACATCGAGGTTTTGAGAGTCGATGAAGGTGAAGTGAAATGAGTACGGAAGGCGCTGGAATGAAAGGGCAGGGGAAACGGAAGACCCCCGAGAAAAACCCGCCGACCAGTGGCATCGTCCGACACGATTCCCACGTGCGTAAATTCGGGAGGTGACCCCACCGGTATTGGAATCCGGTTCGCCTAGATGGGAGCCTAGTAGTCTAACCACTACACCACCGCGGCTCCATGTTTAAACGAGAAATGAATGAAAATAACTGGCACTCAAGCTTACAAATTGCTGTCTTCCTGGATTCATATTTTATTATCAGTTACTTTAAATCCAGACTTGTTTTTACAAATATGAGAGCTGTGATACAGGATTTTTTTTNTCATATTTTATTATCAGTTACTTTAAATCCAGACTTGTTTTTACAAATATGAGAGCTGTGATACAGGATTTTTTTTTGCTTGTCTCATGTTCGTGTTATTACCCACATTTGTAATTTTTATATATTAATGAATTATTTACTATCGNTTTTTTTTGCTTGTCTCATGTTCGTGTTATTACCCACATTTGTAATTTTTATATATTAATGAATTATTTACTATCGTAGTTTACACTTGGGAAATTTATCCTGCGCACGCTTATTATCATAGTAAATTTACCCAGTCGTTAAGTATACCTCGGAAAGTCCAAAATTTACGTAGCGTATTTAAAATGAAATTAGCTATTAATAAAGTATTAAATACAACATGATTTCATCTTAAGTCGTAGATGAATATCAATCAGCGCCTTATAACTTGCTTTTACGGTACTTTGTAAAGTGAGTTAGTATAAAATAGTGACAGAACAAACGGCCTCAGCTGTCGCGAAGACGTAATATCAGGAAAAGATACCAACCCCTTAACATACTTTCCCGAGTACATTTGTTCACGCGTGACGTGTCATAGTTGGTGCTGTGCAAGCTCAGACGCTAGCACCAATAAAGACAGTGTGTTTTCTTTCATAGTGCCTCTGGTTTCTACTGGCACACCAAAATTTAATAACTGGTAGCTGGCATGCCAGGGCCATAGACCAAACNCATAGTGCCTCTGGTTTCTACTGGCACACCAAAATTTAATAACTGGTAGCTGGCATGCCAGGGCCATAGACCAAACAGAAATTATTTTTATAGGGTCGACCGTGTAAGTTATTGCAAGGAATTCGTAATTGCTTTTCAGACCAAAAAATCTCGTCTTTTGTAACGCCTGGAAGGAAAAATTAATGTAGAAAGGGATTAATATTTGGACGTATTAGTTAGTTTCCATGGTTTATCACGGCTAAATGTTGACTGTTTCCCTCGGATTTAACNGATTAATATTTGGACGTATTAGTTAGTTTCCATGGTTTATCACGGCTAAATGTTGACTGTTTCCCTCGGATTTAACGTAACTGCACACGTGTCCGACAGTTCTCTTTTATTATTGGCTGCCGCGTATGTATGAAGCTACGATCTCATTTTGATTGGGTCGACGAGGTTACAGCTTTTCTAAAGTAGGTTCGTGAGCAGTCTGCAAAGGACTTGGTGAAGTCGGAAACTTGATCAACCAGCCGTAATAACTAGCTAGAGTGTTATCCAAGATGTGTTGACTGTAAAAATGCTCGCGATATTCCCGTGCGTCTAGTAATAGCACGTAACTGACATTATCTATTTTTATTATGTAGATTCTACATTTAGAAGAAACAGTTTTATTTTANCTAGTAATAGCACGTAACTGACATTATCTATTTTTATTATGTAGATTCTACATTTAGAAGAAACAGTTTTATTTTCCCAACATACTCATGCAATTAATTTCAATAATTTTTAGCGAAAACTTAGCGAATGTAATTTCTGTGGCATAAAATACTTTAAAATACGTATATATAGGGGTAGTGATATTTCGCGAAAAGATTTCGAGACAAGATACANCTAGTAATAGCACGTAACTGACATTATCTATTTTTATTATGTAGATTCTACATTTAGAAGAAACAGTTTTATTTTACCAACATACTCATGCAATTAATTTCAATAATTTTTTAGCGAAAACTTAAGCGAATGTAATTTTTGTGGCATAAAATACTTTAAAATACGTATATATAGGGGTAGTGATATTTCGCGAAAAGATTTCGAGACAAGATACAGTCCAAAGCACTGTAGGGTCGTCCAGCTTCTTCGATTGGCTAAAAAATGTTCTGACCCGTGTTAACCGTTTGCGCACGAATCACGAAGGATCAGTGTCGGAGTTACTTAGTCCTGAGTGGTTTGGTCAAAGACGGACACGGCACCAGCAGCCAATGGAGGTACAACAACAGCTGAGGTGTGTATATAGTACTGAAGTCTACTGTGTGCTCCGATTTTTACGCGAAAAGTCGCTTGCCCTACGTATATAGCATGGTTTGCATGGAAATACAATATTAAAATTAATTTTATTAATGTTGAAAGGGACGGGCGACATTCTATTATCTCTATGGCCCCTGTCATATAGGTATCTTAACTTAAAAGATGCTGACTTCCCGCGTGAGTTGAATCAACGACACCTATCTCGAATCTTGTTCCTCTTCCCGAGGCGCACGATGCCGCACGAGAGTCGTTCCGTTCACCGTTGTCCATCTCAACCGATGCACACCGTTCACCTGTGTACCTCCGGTGTATCCAGCACGTCTATCTACTGCACAACGTCCAAGAGGTGAAGAATGCTTCGTGCCCTAACATCACATTGCAAGGAACACTCAGAAGGAACACGGGGGCGAATCCATTCATTTGTAAAAGGGGACGGGGTGCGATTTGCCTTTCACGGGACCTTGTGTATGTACACGCGTATAAAAAAATGTTTTTGTTGAATCAAACAAAGTTTGTTTTGCGCAACCAAATTAATTGTTTGCATAGGGGAAATTGAATATTTTGCTGTCGTAAACAAACTATTTTGTTGTGCTTATTTGGTTCCCCCGAAACAAATATTCGGTCGTTGCAACCAAAGATTTGTTTGCTTCTACATTTCGGTTAAAATAAAGAAAAAAGTAATCGGAGGCTCGACCACGAATAGAACCTAGATCATCTGCGCACGAGAGCTGCGCCATAGCGACCTCAGCTGAAGTGACTACAAATTAAGAGAGAATGTTTTTAAATGCATACATTTCAAATACTTGGACAACGTGCGCAAACAAATATTACAAGTTTTACAGCTTTAATTTTTTAGCTTCCTGTTGAACTTATTTTATTATGATGTTTATACCAATTTTTTAAGCATCAATCAGCCGTAATGAACACTGTTTCTCAGCTAATTGTCACAAAAAAGATGCAAACAAACTCTCGAGCCGTATTTTCGAAGGAAGGCAATTAAATGAGCGGCCAAAAAAATATATACAGTTGATTCTACAGAAATTTTTTTGACAGTCTTAATTCATTTTGGCCCAACACAGAGGTTTTTTTTTTTTTTGTTTATTCAGTCACGTATTCTGTTAGACGAACACAGTTAATTTTGTTGCTTTTTAAGTTTTGTTTATTCAGTGAAATATTTTGTTGGGGCAACTAAATATATCTTTGGCCCCATACAAACAAACAATTTGTTGTTCTTTCTCTCAGTGTATACATGCATACATCCGTGTATATATAGACTGTGCTCATGTTTATATTATATGTATGCATTACATAATTAACTCAAATGGTAGCCAGTGTTTCTTACATTCTGTATATACTGTTTTGGATAGACAAATTCCATTTTTTTTTGCAAGTATGCACTTCTTTTTTAGGTACGTTTGTGTACTTGCAGTTATATACGTGTTCTGCAATGCGGCTGTAACTATTAAATAATGTATAATGCAATACAAAATAGTGAGTTATGATACAATGCAAATGCAGGGGATTCTATGTTCAAATGACAGATAGAACTTGCACGTAGGCGATATTTAGGAACATATTTATGGTATTTAATGTGTCAACGGCTCCTCAATTAGCCACCCGAAACATGCCGGGGACATTAATAAGCAACAATTAAGTCTATGCTGCTAACTTTCATGTTACCAAAAAAGAAAATTTAAGGAACAGTGATCTTCAAGGACAGATCGGGCCCTTTTTTTTAACTCGGCTTAAATATTTAGGCAAAGGAAATAGGTAGAAAAAAAAAGAGACAAACCCATGTGCCACTACACATTTCCGTACAAGTTCCGGCGGAAGCTTCTACGAAGTCTGCTATCTGGGCCTGCGTACAAGAAGCTATGGATAGAGTATTCTGTGGAATGGCATGTCACACGATACCTGCTACCACAATAGCAAACACGTGAAACTTCTGAAACCATTGGTTTCTCAGGACGGAGTTAACGATTCACTCACAGCTCGGTGCATACTCGTGCAGTATCTTTTAACGCACACAGCCTAACAGTTTTGCTGTGATATTTGGAGACTTTTTTGTTGAACAAACACGGCGTGAGTGCCACAATTTTCACATGAATGTTGTTATAGCTACAGTAGACCATATTTTCGAGATTTTTTAAATTACTGTTAACTCTACTCTTGTTTCATGACAGTGTCGATGTCATCAATACCGCACTCCGCCTCTCTATCTCTCTCTCTTTCTCTCTCTCTGATTGGCTAAAATTTCAACCTTGTAGGAAACTTTCCACTGAAAATTGCACACTACCATTTACTAGAGACCTGAAGAAGAATTCGCAGATTCCTTTTAGGACAAGCTAGAATTCAAAACACATGCATTTATATTACTTAATCCATTGGCCCACGCCGCTTTTGACACTTCCTGGAGAATGCTGGTCCAATCGTCGCCTTCCACTGTGACAGCAAGCAACCAATGTGCAGTTGATGTCGGCATATTTGTACATAAGACTGTAGAGTCTAGCCTGCGGGTCATTGAACTCGCGATTTTTTTTCCGGTCTCTACCAATTACACAAACGTCTATGGAAATAGCCAGCTGTCTGCTAAATCTTCCATAGAACAATTCATACCATCGGTCATGCAAGCTTGCGTGGAATCTTGCAAGGAAACCTCGTGGCACAGGGGCTTTAGTCTCAGATAACACCTGGCGTTGAGACGAGTTTTTATTTCGTAAATGCAACTATAGGCCGTTTATGGTAAACTGGGCACCTTCGAAATCCCTGCTAAGCATTGACTTGTATGCTGATCGTGCGTTCTTACACCGTGTGTAGAATTATCATTTCCGCGGGTCTGATCACTTTATTCATTCGTCGGTCAAGTGAAACTGTAAAATCATTAGAATTGTAAATATTATTTTTAATCTGCTAATTCTTACACATACACGTGGAAAAGAACAGAAAGCAAGTGATATTTTAGTAATCACAAACGTTTATCCAATACTTTTTAATTCATAGTTTAGACATTGAATTACTGTCCCTCCATCATTGCTAACTTTACTGGGCGCATGAATCTAAGTGTGGCCGTTAAAATGTATGCATATTGGAGCAGTGGCATTTTTCAAAGGTTGATCTCAAAAATGCTT
Source organism: Clitarchus hookeri (assembly GCA_002778355.1). Taxonomy (NCBI): domain Eukaryota; kingdom Metazoa; phylum Arthropoda; class Insecta; order Phasmatodea; family Phasmatidae; genus Clitarchus; species Clitarchus hookeri. The sequence continues at coordinate 441,707 of NQII01001320.1, forward strand.
AATTGATCAGTAACAGTCTATACTAGTGTATGTAAGCGTCTTAACAGAAATGCCTAGAGACCTGAAAAATTCGCTANAACACTGTTTCTCAGCTAATTGTCACAAAAAAGATGCAAACAAACTCTCGAGCCGTATTTTCGAAGGAAGGCAATGAAATGAGCGGCCAAAAAAATATATACAGTTGATTGTACAGAAATTTTTTTGACAGTCTTAATTCATTTTGGCCCAACACAGAGGTTTTTTTTTTTGTTTATTCAGTCACGTATTCTGTTAGATGAACACAGTTAATTTTGTGGCTTTTTAAGTTTTGTTTATTCAGTAAAATATTTTGTTGGGGCAACTAAATATATCTTTGGCCCCATACAAAAAAACAATTTGTTGTTCTTTCTCTCAGTGTATACATGCATACATCCGTGTATATATAGACTGTGCTCATGTTTATATNTGTTCTTTCTCTCAGTGTATACATGCATACATCCGTGTATATATAGACTGTGCTCATGTTTATATTATATGTATGTATTACATAATTAACTCAAATGGTAGCCAGTGTTTCTTACATTCTGTATATACTGTTTTGGATAGACAAATTCCATTTTTTTTTTTTGCAAGTATGCACTTCTTTTTTAGGTACGTTTGTGTACTTGCAGTTATATACGTGTTCTGCAATGCGGCTGTAACTATTAAATAATGTATAATGCAATACAAAATAGTGAGTTATGATACAATGCAAATGCAGGGGATTCTATGTTCAAATGACAGATAGAACTTGCACGTAGGCGATATTTAGGAACATATTTATGGTATTTAATGTGTCAACGGCTCCTCAATTAGCCACCCGAAACATGCCGGGGACATTAATAAGCAACAATTAAGTCTATGCTGCTAACTTTCATGTTACCAAAAAAGAAAATTTAAGGAACAGTGATCCTCAAGGACAGATCGGGCTTCTTAAGCCAGCCCCCCCTTTTTTTTTTGAACTCGGCTTAAATATTTAGGCAAAGGAAATAGGTAGAAAAAAAAAAGAGACAAACCCATGTGCCACTACACATTTCCGTACAAGTTCCGGCGGAAGCTTCTACGAAGTCTGCTATCTGGGCCTGCGTACAAGAAGCTATGGATAGAGTATTCTGTGGAATGGCATGTCACACGATACCTGCTGCCACAATAGCAAACACGTGAAACTTCTGAAACCATTGGTTTCTCAGGACGGAGTTAACGATTCACTCACAGCTCGGTGCATACTCGTGCAGTATCTTTTAACGCACACAGCCTAACAGTTTTGCTGTGATATTTGGAGTTTTTTTTTGTTGAACAAACATGGTGTGCGTGCCACAATTTTCACATGAATGTTGTTATAGCTACAGTAGACCATATTTTCGAGATTTTTTAAATTACTGTTTACTCTACTCTTGTTTCATGACCGTGTCGATGTCATCAATACCGCACTCCGCCTCTCTATCTCTCTCTCTTTCTCTCTCTCTCTGATTGGCTAAAATTTCAACCTTGTAGGAAACTTTCCACTGAAAATTGCACACTACCATTTACTAGAGACCTGAGGAAGAATTCGCAGATTCCTTTTAGGACAAGCTAGAATTCAAAACACATGCATTTATATTACTTAATCCATTGGCCCACGCCGTATTTGACACTTCCTGAAGAATGCTGGCCCAATCGTCGCCTTCCACTGTGACAGCAAGCAACCAATGTGCAGTTGATGTCGGCATATTTGTACATAAGACTGTAGAGTCTAGCCTGCGGGTCATTGAACTCGCGATTTTTTTCCGGTCTCTACCAATTACACAAATGTCTATGGAAATAGCCAGCTGTCGGCTAAATCTTCCATAGAACAATTCATACCATCGGCCATGCAAGCTTGCGTGGAATCTTGCAAGGAAACCTCGTGGCACAGGGGCTTTAGTCTCAGATAACACCTGGCGTTGAGACGAGTTTTTATTTCGTAAATGCAACTATAGGCCGTTTATGGTAAACTGGGCACCTTCGAAATCCCTGCTAAGCATTGACTTGTATGCTGATCGTGCGTTCTTACACCGTGTGTAGAATTATCATTTCCGCGGGTCTGATCACTTTATTCATTCGTCGGTCAAGTGAAACTGTAAAATCATTAGAATTGTAAATATTATTTTTAATCTGCTAATTCTTACACATACACGTGGAAAAGAACAGAAAGCAAGTGATATTTTAGTAATCACAAACGTTTATCCAATACTTTTTAATTCATCGTTTAGACATTGAATTACTGTCCCTCCATCATTGCTAACTTTACTGGGCGCATGAATCTAAGTGTGGCCGTTAAAATGTATGCATATTGGAGCAGTGGCATTTTTCAAAGGTTGATCTCAAAAATGCTCAATTGATCAGTAACAGTCTATACTAGTGTATGTAAGCGTCTTAACAGAAATGCCTAGAGACCTGAAAAATTCGCTAGTTCAATGACCTGCAGGCTATACTCTACAGTCGTATGTGCAAATATGCCGATGTCAACTGCACATTGGTTGCTTGCTGTACACAGGGGAAGGTGACAGTTGGACACCGTTCTCCAGGAGGTGTCAAACACCGTGTTGACCAATGGCTAAACTTATATTAACGCAGTGTTTTGAAATCTAGCTTGTCCCAAAAATGAATCCGCGAATTCTTCAGGTCTGTAGAAATGCCTCATTTCTAGGGCCACCTGTTTTTTGCGAAAAGATTTACGCGGAGTCTAGACTTTAATAACCTATGTGCACACTTGCAGTTTTCCTTTGGCTATTGCCTATTGGTCGCTCGTCTTTGCACGAAGAGAGTCTGTTACACGAGCGAGCCAATTGGAATTAAGTTTCTCCAATACCAACCGTCCGTAATTTGTGGGCAGATATATACGACGCGCAACAATTCAAATGACTCAATCACGAAAGTGAAAGTGTTTTGGAACACAACTTGTCCTTAAATCGTTTCACGAAAAACAGGTGTCCCTGCTCATTGCACCTGTGACGGAACTTGGAATGGGAATATGCTAATATTTTTAATATTTCAATATTAGTTTGTGGACTGTAAAGAGTTGTATCAATATTGTAGCTTAATTACAAGCCCTTACTTCTTAGCGAATCTAATTTCAATTCGGTTAATTTCAAGTAGATTCTAACAACATCTGAAGAGAATAATAGATTAATTAGGATCCTTAAAACATGTATAGTTTTTCGTGATTGATGAAACTTATCGCCATCATGTTTCGTTACTAGAATATTTGTANGATCCTTAAAACATGTATAGTTTTTCGTGATTGATGAAACTTATCGCCATCATGTTTCGTTACTAGAATATTTGTAAATAATAATTCTCTGTAATATAATTCTGGGCGACAAAAATATTTGTCTTGTGTAAAATTTTTAATGCGACAAGATTGTACGAACTTTCCCGACTAACCTATTCATTCGTGAGCACATATAAGTNTTGTGTAAAATTTTTAATGCGACAAGATTGTACGAACTTTCCCGACTAACCTATTCATTCGTGAGCACATATAAGTGAATATAAAATAATTTTTTTTACAGGGACGAGGCATAGATGTTAGACGTTACTTTACAAGCGCTTATCATTATGCATCCACTGACTGCAAGTAAAATAAATTTAATCTCCCTATAATACTAGATATGACGCAAAGACGAAAATACTTACGTAAAGCTATACTTCTTCACGGACATTTCCAATTAGAAATATAACTCGCCTTGAAATGAAAATGTTAGGGATCAAAGTACCCCCTTCAATACTTTTGTGGCCGATGTAATAATCCAACCATTTGAAAGGGATTTTTAAAGGTGAATTTTAGAAATTTCCTACTAGGCTGCAGATTATTGGAAAAAGAGTGTGTGTGNTTTGAAAGGGATTTTTAAAGGTGAATTTTAGAAATTTCCTACTAGGCTGCAGATTATTGGAAAAAGAGTGTGTGTGTGGAAGTTAGAAGAATTTTTTTGTGCAGTGTGGAGGGGATACGAAAAGGACAAAAAAACTGCGCCGAAAGAAAAGGATAGAGGGGAAAAAAGAAGAAATTTTTGTACNGGAGGGGATACGAAAAGGACAAAAAAACTGCGCCGAAAGAAAAGGATAGAGGGGAAAAAAGAAGAAATTTTTGTACCGACCAATCAGAATGCCGCAAAACATTGACCAGGGAAGGGGAAAACGGAGAGAGAGAGAATTATTCGCTGTCCTGCTTTTTCTTTATGCGTCGTACGAAAAGTGCAAAAAGTTTTGATCGTCAGCGACGTGAATGATTACCTTGAATTCCACTGCAGAGGATGTCATCGTTTGTTTGAAAAGGGTTTCTGACCTACCATCATGAAAAGAGCGAGCGAATAGCAGGCTGATGCCTCTGTTTTTGTACCTATCTCCGAGAATCGCCTACAACATGTTGGGTTGAAGATCCTATGGAAAGCATAGATTTTGCAAACACATAAACTGCCTGCATAGTAACCAGTCGCCAGTATTTTTTTTTCNAGATCCTATGGAAAGCATAGATTTTGCAAACACATAAACTGCCTGCATAGTAACCAGTCGCCAGTATTTTTTTTTTTCCCTACAAAACTTTTTTTGCAAATATTATCTGATTTCGTTACATGCTCAGCACATGTTGAGAAAAGCNAGATCCTATGGAAAGCATAGATTTTGCAAACACATAAACTGCCTGCATAGTAACCAGTCGCCAGTATTTTTTTTTCCCTACAAAACTTTTTTTGCAAATATTATCTGATTTCGTTACATGCTCAGCACATGTTGAGAAAAGCNTTTTTTTTTCCCTACAAAACTTTTTTTGCAAATATTATCTGATTTCGTTACATGCTCAGCACATGTTGAGAAAAGCAAGAAAAATATCAATGTAAACACCATGATTGCCATTCTTAAATTCTACCACTTTTATTTTCGCTAATTATGAAGCACCCGTATTCATATTGATCAGCGTATAATAGCTGTAGCTCTGTAGATAAATTGCCATATTGCATAGAGTTTATATGCAAATACCCCGCTTTTTTTTCCCCGAAAAGGGTTGTCTTTCGGTGGTCAGCTCTCCACAAATTCTACCATGATTTCAAGTCGATCCGAGCGTGGCATTTTGTTTGAATTTGAGAAATATGGCAGACGTTGTTTAACTAATTTTCTCAGTGGTTCAAGGGGTTGCGGCGGTGTAGTGGTTATACTACTCGCCTTCCGCCTAGACGAACCGGGTTCGATTACCGGCGGGGGTCGCTCCCGGATTTTTGCATGTGGGAATCATGACGGACGATGCCGCTAGTCGGCGGATTTTTCTCGGGGATCTCCCATTTCCCCCGCCCTTGCATTCCGGCACCACTCCATACTCACCTCGCTTCACCCTCACCGGTTCTCAAGACCTCGATGTTAAGAGCCGCCTAAATCTCTTCCCTCACTCACTCTAGCAGTCAGTTAACTCTCACCATTGCCTTACTTAAAATCTTTTATTATTGACACAACCTCTTTCCCCCTTGTCAGGGAAGTCAGTGGTGCACTCAACTGAAGCCCCTCTTATGGAGGTATTTGTTCATGTATTTTTCTGTAGCCGCCTTCTACACTTGTATGTTTCATATAATATTATTTATAACGGATATAAGCANTTGTTCATGTATTTTTCTGTAGCCGCCTTCTACACTTGTATGTTTCATATAATATTATTTATAACGGATATAAGCTTACAGAATTAAATACAGTGTGGGATACGCTACAAGAGATTTGGTAACTGTATTTATAGAAAAGTGAAATGGCGTGGCTGTTATTTTAAGCGGGCTTACCCATTCTCTGATTGGCTGCTAGAGGCCACAGAATATAAAAGTGTACAGAGACGAAATTGCGTGGCAGCACAGTATACTAAGTANTGTACAGAGACGAAATTGTGTGGCAGCACAGTATACTAAGTATGTTGATCACCAAAAATTAATTATTTTTTACGTATACGAAATACTTTTCAACTTGTATAACTTGCTTTTTAGTGAGCTTTTCTCACATTAATTTTTTTAGATAGCATAGTTTTTCCATCACTGCATGTAAAAATCACGATTTCAGTGTTTGTTGGACGTTCAATTGAAATAAACGAATTCATTTACAGAAAATTTAACACCGGTGACTGTAAGGTCATTTCTTAATTCATTTTAAGGTATACTTAGTAAAACTCATTTTACAAAAATTAAATCATAGGCTCCGACAAATTAAATTTGTGCAAATTTATTATAAGCAATTTTTAAAAATTGCGAAAACTTTTGACCTTGAAGTAACTCATGGTATCTTCTTTCAATATGAATTATCCGATTACGGTAAGCGAGTTAATTTTATTATTTGCACGTCCCGAAAACCCTAGANTTGTTCATGTATTTTTCTGTAGCCGCCTTCTACACTTGTATGTTTCATATAATATTATTTATAACGGATATAAGCATACAGAATTAAATACAGTGTGGGATACGCTACAAGAGATTTGGTAACTGTATTTATAGANTGTGGGATACGCTACAAGAGATTTGGTAACTGTATTTATAGAAAAGCGAAATGGCGTGGCTGTTATTTTAAGCGGGCTTACCCATTCTCTGATTGGCTGCTAGAGGCCACAGAATAGAAAAGTGTACAGAGACGAAATTGCGTGGCAGCACAGTATACTAAGTATGTTGATCACCAAAAATTAATTATTTTTTACGTATACGAAATACTTTTCAACTTGTATAACTTGCTTTTTAGTGAGCTTTTCTCACATTAATTTTTTCAGATAGCATAGTTTTTCCATCACTGCATGTAAAAATAACAATTTCAGTGTTTGTTGGACGTTCAATTGAAAAAAACGAATTCATTTACAGAAAATTTAACACCGGTGACTGTAAGGTCATTTCTTAATTAATTTTAAGGTATACTTAGTAAAACTCATTGTACAAAAATTAAATCATAGGCTCCGACAAATTAAATTTGTGCAAATTTATTATAAGCAATTTTTAAAAATTGCGAAAACTTTTGACCTTGAAGTCATCTTCTTTCAATATGAATTATCCGATTACGGTAAGCGAGTTAATTTTATTATTTGCACGTCCCGAAAACCCTAGANATCTTCTTTCAATATGAATTATCCGATTACGGTAAGCGAGTTAATTTTATTATTTGCACGTCCCGAAAACCCTAGAATTGATATTTTGACATGTCATTGGATTAAAAATATGACGTTTAAAATTTTGTTATGCGAAAATTTATACTTGTCAGTAATATATACAAGTTGAACAGTATTTCGTACAACTGTAAAATAGTGAATTTATTGTATGACAAGAACTCTTAAGAATTCAGAGTTGAAAAAGTCGCTTATATTGCGAACTCTTGCTGTACACGCCCGTAAAACGGCGTCGTTGCGTTGATCAGAAAAAATGTTGGAAAGCCGTTCACCAATCAGAACCTTGGTATAGTTCGTTCGCGGTTACTCCCGACTTTCTTGAAGCCCTGATAAAGTTCTACTTTCAGTATATTCCTCCGCCTCATGCAAGCAAAGCTTAAAACTATGTCTAGAAAATTACACCAAAGGGACAATGAACCGCATTCGTGCGCACTCAGTGTAATAATATTTTGAATTAAAGCTATTTGTTTCTAGGCATTACCAACATACCTATTTTCTCCCTGTTTTAATTCATACTAATTATAAATTAGATGTTCTAATTTATTATTAAAATCTAAGTAAAAGTTTAATATAACCAAAGATAAGGTAGATTTATGTTTACACGAATATAAAATACTTTTGATACATGCCATATTCAGAAAACAACCAAACACGTCATTCATGAGGTTATTTTTTGAAGGTTTGAGTCAAAAAGTGTGAAGAAACCGCGAGCAGTCTATAACTAGGGGCAGTGATATTTCGCGAAAAGATTTCGAGACAAGATACAGTCCGAAGANGAGCAGTCTATAACTAGGGGCAGTGATATTTCGCGAAAAGATTTCGAGACAAGATACAGTCCGAAGAACTGTAGGATCGTCCAGCTTCTTTGATTGGCTAAAAAATGTTCTGACCCGTGTTAACCTTTTGCGCACGAATCACGAAGGTTCAGTGTCGGAGCTACTTAGACCTGAGTGGCTTGGTCAAAGACGGACACGGCACCAGCAGCCAATGGAAGTACAACAGCTGAGGTGTGTATATAGTATTGAAGTCTACTGTGTACTCCGATTTTTACGCGAAAAGTCATCGGCACTAACTATAACCTACTGGTCGGCCGGCAGGCCAGCAGACAGGGAACTTTCGCAGTGTGTAGTAGTCAATCAGACTCAAGGTTCGTTCCAAGAGCATTGCGCAGCCAATCAGATACTGTGCACTGCGTCTCTGTGTACTTATCTACTCAGTGTTGGCGGTTCCTTCGATATGGAGAGTGCCGTAGTTTCGGATTGGCTGCACGAGGCTCTGAAAACGGCCTTGAATCTGACTGGCCTGTTGGCATGTTGGGAAATATTGCCTATAGTCTATTCGCAGTTTATTCACACTTTTTGAGGGACCACGGTGATATAGTGGTTAGACTAACTGCCTCCCACCACGGCGAACCGGGTTCGATTCCCGGCGGGGCTTTCCTGGACTTTCGCATTTGTGAATATTGCCGGACGATGCCGCTGGTCGGCGGGTTTTCTCTGGGATCTCCCGTCCCCTGCCCTTGAATTCCGGCACTGCTCCATACTCACCTCGTTTCACCCTCATCTGCTAGTAAGACCTCGATGTTAAGAGCCGCCCGAATCTCTTCACTCATTCATTCTTTTTGAACCAAACCTTTGAAAAATCATCCCGTCTATGAGGTGCTTAGTTGTGTCCTAAATATGCCATTTATCACAAGCGTTTTATATTTGTGTTGACATAAACTTACCGTATTTTTGGATAAACTGAAATTTTGTTTATATTTTATTTATTAACTATAATATAATTAATATGAATAAAAGCAGTAAGAAAATACGTCCGTTGGTAATACCTAGTAAGAAATAGGTTTTATGCAAAATATTATTACACCGAGTGCGCACGAATGCGGTGCGTTGGCCTTCTGGCGTAATTGTCTTTACTTTGTTTGTATGAGGCGGAGGAATATCCTGGAAGTAGAACAAGCAGGGCTTCAGAAAAGTTGGAAGTTACAATGAATGGAGTATAGTGGCTGGGCTGTCTGCTGGTGAGTAAGTTACCAGATGCTGATTGGTGAATGGCGTCCGAACATGTTGCTTGGCCAGATGCGCCATTTTGCTGGCGTGTGCAGCTAAGTTGACGGTATAAGCAGCTATTTCATCTCTATATTATCAAGTACTCCGTGACTCTGGGTTACAGACGTCTGCAGATTAAATGAAACTGTGTAATTAAGGATTGAAATAAGTAACATATTATTTTTATCGTGGGAAGTCTTGTCGTATTGTAAATGTAAATTAATTGTGTGTGAGGGTGATTTTCGCATGTTTGAGTACTCATTTAAGCCGTTTTTTTTCCTTTAAACATGGTTTTCACATTTAGACTTTATTTTTTTAAGCCATAAATATGAAATGATACATAGCATGAAAACCGCAATTCAAAAATTTAGACGTAATGTTTTTCGATAAAGAAAAATTCTCAACCGATCAAGTGTACTCATTCCAGTGTTANTCGCAGTTTATTCACACTTTTTGAGGGACCACGGTGATATAGTGGTTAGACTAACTGCCTCCCACCACGGCGAACAGGGTTCGATTCCCGGCGGGGCCGTTCCTGGACTTTCGCATTTGTGAATATTGCCGGACGATGCCGCTGGTCGGCGGGTTTTCTCTGGGATCTCCCGTCCCCTGCCCTTGAACTCCGGCACTGCTCCATACTCACTTCGTTTCACCCTCATCTGCTAGTAAGACCTCGATGTTAAGAGCCGCCCGAATCTCTTCACTCATTCATTCTTTTTGAACCAAACCTTTGAAAAATCATCGCGTCTATGAGGTGCTTATTTGTTTCCTAAATATGCCATTTATCACAAGCGTTTTATATTTGTGTTGACATAAACTTACCGTATTTTTGGATAAACTTAAATTTTATTTATATTTTATCTATTAACTATAACATAATTAATATGAATAAAAGCAGTAAGAAAATACGTCCGTTGGTAATACCTAGTAAGAAATAGGTTTTATGCAAAATATTATTACACCGAGTGCGCACGAATGCGGTGCGTTGGCCTTCTGGTCCAATTGTCTTTACTTTGTTTGTATGAGGCGGAGGAATATCCTGGAAGTAGAACAAGCAGGGCTTCAGAAAAGTTGGAAGTTACAATGAACGGAGTATAGTGGCTGGGCTGTCTGCTGGTGAGTAAGTTACCAGATGCTGATTGGTGAATGGCGTCCGAACATGTTGCTTGGCCAGATGCGCCATTTTGCTGGCGTGTGCAGCTAAGTTGACGGTATAAGCAGCTATTTCATCTCTATATTATCAAGTACTCCGTGACTCTGGGTTACAGACGTCTGCAGATTAAATGAAACTGTGTAATTAAGGATTGAAATAAGTAACATATTATTTTTATCGTGGGAAGTCTTGTCGTATTGTAAATGTAAATTAATTGTGTGTGAGGGTGATTTTCGCATGTTTGAGTACTCATTTAAGGCGTTTTTTTTCCTTTAAACATGGTTTTCACATTTAGACTTTATTTTTTTAAGCCATAAATATGAAATGATACATAGCATGAAAACCGTAATTCAAAAATTTAGACGTAATGTTTTTCGATAAAGAAAAATTCTCAACCGATCAAGTGTACTCATTCCAGTGTTANAATTCAAAAATTTAGACGTAATGTTTTTCGATAAAGAAAAATTCTCAACCGATCAAGTGTACTCATTCCAGTGTTAAGTTCTGTCTTTTGCGGAAAACAGTTCCAGGCTATTTAAATTCCAAGATTAAATTTTTTTATTTTTGTATTTTACTTTACTGAGAATAATAGTTTAGAAAGCGATAAGTCAAGATAAGCGCATGTTTGCCTCGGTGTTTGCTATTAACACCAACGTATATTCGAAATGAAAAACTCATATCTAACAATGATAACGCTAATATGAAAGTAACAGTTAATTTGTGTTGTTGATACTTATATTATATATTGTTTATTCGGGGTTTCTTCGCACTTTTTGTATCAAACCTTTGAAAAATCACTGCATATATAAGGTGTTTCGTTGTAGTGGCTTGTATCACAAGCGTTTTATACTTGTGTTGACATAAACCTACTGTACTTTTGGATAAATTATATGTACAGATATATAATTTAAGAATTTCTCCACAAATATAAATTGTTGTGAAAATTTTGTGTAGTATATTTATTATATTGGAGGGGAAGCTGTTTGCAGAAAGACATCTTTGTCTTTAAACGATGGAGAATAACTAAAATTTTAAAGAAACGCCTTGTATCATGTTTTATTATTTATATTTCAGAAAAATTATAAGTAATGAACACTGGGATTATTCAAACACTTTCGTATTCCTAACAAATAATTTGTTTAGAAAGCGGGTGTGGGTTAGACTAATACCTCCACGTCTCCTACTATTCCGTCGCAAAGTTGGACATGGTGGTTGAATCGCGACACTTTCTCTCTTGAGTTTTAAACTTTCCTTTGTCGTGTTATCTCTGTCACCGTTTCAAAAGAAAACTCGGCCTGAACTGCCAAGTATTTCAAAAAGCTCAAGTAACGTTTCTTCTTCTTCAAGAGAATGAGCAAAAAGAAAGAAGAAATTTGCCATCTCCGCGCATTCTTTTATGCGCGCCATTATACCGGCTTGCTTTTAAGTGAGAAGATTTCATCAAAATTCCGGTCACACTAGTGGTCGGAACATATTTATTGTAAATTCGTTGGGTAGACAATGCTTGAACATGTTTGCGAACGGAACAAGTTTCAGTCGTTACACCTCGATGACTGAATTCAAACAGAAAGAAATCCTAACCTCAAAAACACGATTCCATAATTATTTATAATCGCTTCCATCACTCATTCAGGTTGCGTATTTTTCTATTTCCAATATAACGTACATTATTCTAATTTATTGTAACTGTATAGCAGATATTGTTTTTTTTTTTTTGACTTGGCTTATTATTTATTTTAACGTGTGCAGAAAATCCCGCCATTTTCCACCATTTTAACCACGCCGTCTGTTTACTTGGCAGCAACCAAAGACAGCGCATCGCAACACAGACGAAAAGTAGTTCCGATGCACCTACACAACCTGTTTACTTCGAACAAGAGATGACTGCCATCGGAACCAGTTCGGAGCCGGTGTAACCACGTGCAATGCTGAACATGTTTGAAGTGAAGTAGTTCTGTGATCTATGTGACCGCGGCCTTAAGAATATTCACTACAGCAATTAAATTTCTGCTACGGTTCGGCGGCGTTCGGCGAATATAGTCTAGTCGCGGTTTCCCCGCACTTTTTGAATCAAAACCTATAGAAAATCACGCTTGGTGTGACGTTTGATTGTTTCCAAGTTATGTTATGTTTCACAAATATTTTATTCTTGTGTTAATATAAAAAAAAAAGTACATAATTCTTGGTTAAAATAGGAATTTTATTTAAATTTTTCTATAAATTGTAATTTTTAATTCATAAATAATATGAATAAAAACAGTTAAAAAATATATTTGTTGGCAATGCGTACTAAGAAATAGTTCATATGAAAATTATTATTACACCGAGTACCCACAATGCAGTGCGTTGTCCCTATGGTATAATTTTCTAGACTCGGTTAAACTTTGTTTGCTTGAAGCGGAGGAATATCCTAGAAGCAAAACTTCAGCAGGGCTTCAGAAAAGTTGGAAGTAACCATAAATGCTTTATATATTGGTTCCTTTTAGCGAGTTCCACGTTCAGGACACCAACGCCGCCTTCTCTAACTCGCATCACGTTCCTCTAGCATACGAGACGAATACCTTTGCTCTTCCAGTTTGGATGCAACGCGTTGATAATAAAAGTTTTTATCAAAAAATTTGGCCACTACAATAAGGGATTCAGTGAGATTAAGTTTATTACGGTTATAAGAGTGCCTAGAGTGAGCAATATTAAATCGATCATACCTAGAAAAATTATTAATTTATAGCTGCGCACACTACATTTATATATTAAAATTACTAAGTTTACGCAACTGCGGTCATTAATTGTATCTTGTTTAGATGTTGTAATATTTTAGTGAATAAAATATTATGCAGGTCCTTGCGACAGAGTACGATAAGTGCAATGATATGAAATGGCGTACCGTTTCCTTTGATGAGGACGTACCCATGCTCTGGCTGTGTGAGGCTTTGGCAACTGGCCTTGTGTCCATTGGCTACCACACGATGCGAACATTTCCAAGGGCGTCGCAACCATTTTAGGATAAGGGAGTAGGGGCAAGGTCTTGCAGAGAAGTTAGCGTCTCTGGTATTGCAAAATGCGCCCCTCACCCCCTTTATTATTAAATCAATTATGGCTGTGTTCTCACACACACACACACACACACACACGCATTGATTCTTATTCGCATTTTTTGACACAAAATACTTATAGCGGTGTAAACATTACTATTAAATATTATTNCACACACTGCGAACATTTCCAAGGGCGTCGCAACCATTTTAGGATAAGGGAGTAGGGGCAAGGTCTTGCAGAGAATTTAGCGTCTCTGGTATTGCAAAATGCGCCCCTCACCTCCTTTATTATTAAATCAATTATGGCTGTGTTCTCACACACACACACACACAAACACGCATTGATTCTTATTCGCATTTTTTGACACAAAATACTTATAGCGGTGTAAACATTACTATTAAATATTATTATTGATCTACATTTTTAATAACTATACATGGCGTCCCCTCGTGAATTTTTTGGTGCCACCTAATGACACTGGGTGGGGGATGGGTACGCATCCCCCCTCCCCCCTTGACCCACCACCCTCCTTTTTCCGACGCCTTTGAAAGATTCCGTATTGGCTAAGCTTCCGGCTGGCGGATAGTTTACCAGGCCGTGATTGGCGAACGGAGTTCCAAACATTTTGCTGATCAGTGCCGCCGTTTTGAAGCGTGTGCGGCTTAAGTTCTCTGGTTATCAGCGGTTGTTTCACCTCTGTATACTTAACTTCTCTGTGTTATAGCTCACATGAAGAGTAGCCAATTTTTGTACGAGGATTTAGAAAAAAAAAAACAGCATACGAAAGTTGATTTTTCCAAATATTGAAACTGTTTTTTTGCTGCTTACGGTAGAGGAAACGACGCAAAGTTTTTTACCCATCCATTTTTGAAATGCAGAGTTGCATAATAGTAAAGATATGTTTTTGGTATAGGGTAGCAGAAAATTTTCTGTGAACTTCATGAACGCCGTCTTCGCAGCCAAAGAGCGTGTTCAAAATTTGTGATTTTAAGAGAAGTGTGGTCGACTACCCGGAAATAAATTATCTCACCCCAAGTAATTTCCTGCTATGAAGTAGACGTTAATGTAGCCACTAAGGATTTCAAGCTGATAAGGGGGAAAATGTAGCTTTTTACTCAGCCTGGTAACTGAAAATGTTCCCCTTATGTTTTATATCTTCCTCAATCTTAAAAAACTTCTCGCAAATATGCATTCTATTTACAAAACCTTAGTTACTGAACTAATGAACGATTGCAGTTTTGTTATACCTGTAGTTGATGTCATGAGATATATAGGAAATTGCATAAATGGATGTAAAGCACAAAATATATTTTTCGTTTCGTTCATAGACCGTATATTAATAAGATTAATAACTGTGTCCCCACAGAAAAAAATACCAGTAGTAATGTTGAAATATACTTAGAGTGTTATTAAAACAATATCTGGCGGCTAGTTTCCATTTCTTTTTAAAACAACACATGTGTTTACTGTTTACAAAAACGGCATACGGTAGTTTTGACGGCGACTGCCACATCAGAGCTTTTCTTTGGCGTCAAATAGCGTAGACATCGATGAACAGCAGTCTTCGCTTTGCCTTTTTAATTTTTTTAATATTATATTTTGAGTTTTGATGGTTAAAAAAGCGGAAGTTGTGGCCGGAAGTGGGTTTCCTCGGGGTTGTACCATTTTCCCTCCCCTCGTACTTCGTATCTGCTATCATGGGCACCACCTCGAAAGTCGCTTCAGTGTCCACCCTCCAAATATGTCACCACCACCGCCACCTCCACCACAATCATTACAACCATAACCACCACAACCACCATCACAACAGCAACCACACAGGGGCCGCAGTGACGCAGCGGCTAGAGCGCTCGTCTCCCACCAAGGCGAACCGGGTTCGTTCACCGATAAGATCGCTCCCGGATTCCCGCCCGTGGGAAATGTTTCGGACGATGCCGCTGGTCGGTGGGTTTCTCCGAGATCTCCTGTTTCCCTAGCCCTTGCATTTCGGTGTTCCATTCTCACCTCGTTTCACCCTCATCGGCCCTTAAGAGTGAGTGAGTGAAGAGATTTTGGCGACTCTTAACAGCGAGGTCTTGAGAGCCGGTGAAGGTGATTGAGGTGAGTATGGAGCAGCGCCGGAACGAATGGGCGGGGAAACGGGAGATCCCCGAGAAAACCCGCCGACCGACCAGCGGCATCGTGCGGCACGATTCCCACACGCGAAAATCCGGGAGTGACCCGGCCAGGGATTGAACCCGGGTCGCCTTGGTGGGAGGCGAGCCGGCTAACCGCTCAGCCACCGCGGCCCCCTAGCCCTTAAGACCTCACCAAACATTTCCACTCCACTCCACAACTACATCATCTCAACAACCAAAACCACCACTATGACTATCACTATCATCACTGCTTGGGTCTGAAGATCTGTCTGGAGGACGCCACCGAAACCTCGGGTATCAGACATACTTTCAGCCAATGAGCGTTAATTTTGTCACATCCATCTGCAATCTTCCAGTACGTCTCATGACTTCCCTAACACTGTTATGCATAATTTGTCTAAAAACTGTGGCACATGCGAACATTAGCACAATGTGTTACACGCTTATGCTCAGGCACAAAAAAGTCAACGTTTGGGACTTGTCACGCGGTCTTGTGCAGGTGGTAGAGACAGCTGGGTATGTTGGTTAAAACGGGCTCCGAACCACAGGAGAATTTCTCGGTATAGTATCCGAGGCGATCACACATACAAATACACACATTTAATTCCAGTTTGCTTCCACTATGATGAAAGGCGATGTAATGGACCACCCCCTACCCTCCCTCACGGTTGCTCTCCTGCCCTAGTGTTGCCAGCTAGCGGATAAAGCTTCCGTCCTGACGAGACACTGACCAGTCGTCGCAGCTGCCTGCGTGTTCCAGTCGCTCGCAATTAGCGGAGGACTCTTCTATTTTAATTAAATACCTGTTATCTACTGGCTGCTCTTAATCTTAACGGCGGACAGCGACATTCCGCCAGTTAGAGCTACCTGTGGGCCCGACTCTTCGGTATTTTCCACGTGTCTGTTCATTACCTGATGCATCAGTAGGTGGCCCGTATTTATTCCGAAGCCGGTAGCTCGGTATACGGTTCTCGTCTCCTTGCAGTCTTGTTACTGACTCAAGAGTTTCCTAAGGTGCGTTTTGTGCATTGAAATACAATTTCAGTAGTAACTGAAACGCATACGTGTTTGAAATCTAACTTGTTCTAAAATTAATTTGCGAACGTAACGTGCAGTAGAATAGCTAATTTGGTATTCCATGTTGTATTATTTGATAAAAAATCTTACATTTGTATTCGTTATTATTAATTAGCTTCACTACTCCACTACCGTCCTCGTAAGCAAAAACAGAATAGTATTACAAGGCCGTTGTAGGCAAAAACATCTCTAATTGATTTTTTCCTTTGGCAGTACGCCACCATCTTCACCCGCTAATGTCTCAGCTCGACAAAGAGAGCGAGTACGTGGGTGAGTGAAGAGATTTGGGCAGTTCTTAACAGCGAGGTCTTGAGAGCCGATGAGGGTGATTAAGTTGAGTATGGAGTGGCACCGGAATGAAGGGACGGGGGAAACTGGAGATCCCCGAGAAAACCCGTATCGTCCAGCACGATTCCCACATACGAAAATCCGGGAGTGACCCGGCTGGGGATTGAGCCCGGTTCGCATTGGTGTGAGGCAAGCAGGCTAACCGCTCAGCCACCGCGGCCCCTAGTACATGTATGTGAACTTACTGACTATTACACTTGTTTATTCATCTGGTTTATACACAATGGGTCTGTTTGTAATGTGTTCTTAAAAATATTTAGAAAAAAATTTATAAAAAGATTTATATTTTCAAAGCTCAGTGCCCAGTTTTCGAGCTATAGAGAATTGCGGTATATACTATTCACCATAAAGTGAGCGATTTTTATGGCCCTCTCAGCAGACATAATAATCAAAAAAGTTGTGTGGAATTCTGGTCTCAGACATTAATTTTTGAGAGCTATAGAGTTGTTTTTGTTTATTAGACACGTGGCAATTTTTGTATTAACTACTGGCGAAAAGATACCAACAAGTTGAAAGGATCTTTTAATCACGGCTTAAAAACTGCTCTTTTTACCCCGAACTGCGTGTAACAACTGCAACTAATGATGGGGTTGCCAAAGTTTTATGGCGGTCTACCGAGGAAGCCAACGAAGAAATAATTATTATGAGGAACGTGCTGCCTCATATATTTAACACATATAAAAAATGTTGCATCATCAGAATTGTAAACGATTCTGAATTTTTTTTTTCATGTTTACATGGTGGCAAAACAATACGTATTTTCACTCAAGCGTCTTTCTGAAGGCTGAGGAAAATACGCAAAAATTCAAATGTTCAAGTGCAAGTTGGGAACGATATGGATATATTGAAGTGTACGAATCATACCTCTTTCGTTATACACACTCCTAAAGTAACCCACTCTGAATACGAAATATGTATATTTTTTAATCTCCTGAAATACAAGTAGTAAATGCGTAGAAATATTCTTTAGGTTTTTAGCAGGCATTATATCCAATGACGGTAATGTTAATAACAGGTTCCGCGCGGATACGGGTCTAGATGATCTGGTGAGGCGAAATACACTAACGTAAGTCAGCATACATAGAATAAAAATTACGGAATGTGATTTCCTGTCTTACACTATTGCAGGAGTTTGCTGTTTTTGGACCCCGACAGACGCCATTGAGGAAAGTTTTTTTTACCCAGATACAAATTGGCGTAGTTTCACCACAGAAACGAAGAAACGAAGTGGCCCCGCCGGTTTTTTTGATGACGGCGTACCTATTCTCTGGTTGGCTCCGCGACGCTGTGGAGACAGACATCGCTTTTGATTGGCTACTGCATGCTGCGAAAGGTTCCCTATTGGCTGGGCCGCAGGCTGGCTTGCAGTCTACCAGGCGCTGATTGGCGAACAGCGTTCCAACATGTTGCTGTCCAGGGACGCCATTTTGCTGGCATGTGCGGTTGGAGGCTGTTTCACCTCTTTATGGTTAAGTATTCTGTGGTTTCGCGTGTAATGAATGCCCTTTCCGACTTTTCTCCTCTTTGGTTCTGATGCTAAAATTGCCACTGTGCATGATGGATAAACCACGTGCTATTATAATGATAATTTATTAATTATTATTGAAAAGTGCACTGACACGTTGCAACTTCTTTGTAAAAACATTTTTTCCTGTCAACTTAAGAGAAGTACTAATAAAAAGGTTTACCAAAAATCTCTAAAAAAATTACGGACACGTCACTTTTCCAGTAAGGAATTTTCCGTAAATTTCACATAACTTTCCGTGGATTCACGGAAACTCTCGGTAAATTTGGTAGTTAGTTTTCGGTAAGTCCGGTTTATAAAAAATTATAGAAAAGTCTCGAATTTTATTATGCGTATGTTTCACTGTGTTTAGAAATTAAATTTAAAAGTTATAATATTCTACTCTGGAGTGAGATTTGAACACGAATAAAAAAATCTCGCACTCCGTGATACTTGCCGCTCACGTACCATCTGCTTAGCGATGAAGTTGTGCATTAGTATGTTCGTTCAGAAATGTCTGAGTGTTGCTAACTGTTACATGTGCCTCGCGATACTTTTATATGTTTGTGGGAATAGGCCTAGGTCCTGTGGCCGAGGTCTAAGTGNGTCCTGTGACCGAGGTCTAAGTGGCGTGGATATCCTAACTGACGAAAGAACGACAGCTGTCTGGTAACAGTGGCAAAGAGAGCTTCGTGTACACGCAGTATTCTTCGTTCCCTAAAACCGAAGCTGTAGGAAATACGCAGATGTTAACGTATTTTGTGTTTACACTCAAAACTTGAAACAGCGACGATTGAGCCAAATCAGTGAAAACAGCGGAAATTGCGCGCGACAGACAATCAGTGCCATATAACTAATTAATAGGCTAGGGCGGTTAGATTCCACTGATTAATTTGTGATTACCACCGAATGCCGAGGATTGCACTGCCATTAGTCACTTGTTCCCTGTTAATTTGCTTGATTCGTCAGTCGGTGTTACCTTATCAACTGATTTTCAGTGAACGTTATTTCACTGATTCGGGCTTAGATAGCCTATTACTAGGGCTAGTGATATTTCGCGAAAAGATTTCCAGACAAGATACAGTCCAAAGCACTGTAGGGTCATCCAGCTTCTTTGATTGGCTAAAAAAAGCCCTGACCCATGTTAACCGTTTGTACACGAAGGTTCAGTGTCGGAGTTACTTAGTCCTGAGTGGCTTGGTCAAAGACGGACACGGCACCAGCAGCCAATGGAGGTGTAACAACACCTGAGGTGTGTATATAGTTTTGAAGTCTACTGTGTGCTCAGATTTTTACGCGAAAAGTCACTGGCCATACCTATTACTTATATTAACTGTAAATTTCTGTAAAAATGTTCTTTAATATGCGGGAATTTTAAACATATAACGTCTGGTAACCGACGGTGGGCCAAAATCGCCCTCTTTAATTTTCATTGGCAAAATCTGAGGGAGTGTTTTACAGTCACGCTACTTCCTGGCTATATAGTTTCTCGACAATTGCTATCTTGTACGAACCGCACGGAAATGTTTACTTCTTATTTGGTTTTAGAACGTCGTTTTAAATTGCACCCACAGAAAAAAAATTAATAATTACTAACAGCTATGGATCTGTTCTTTAGCGGTGGATATCTGAAGTGTCTAAAAATGTGAATCTAGTTTACGGCAGTTATTTCTTCCACGAAATATGTTCTTCTTGAAACGAAATTTCGAATCAGTTTGCTGCACGTTATTTACTTTTCCTTGCTGTAATCTCGCTGCGACAAGGATAAGTCCCTTCGACGATAACACTCCGCCTGATAAAGCTGGGTCACGGAGGCCGTGTACTTATTTACTACTCAAATAAAGACTACTTTCACTGTTCTCGCGATTGGAATGGTATGCATTCGGGACGATTGCCAGACGCACCCAGCTATTCGTAACTTGCGCGTGTTTGGTGGACTGCAGGCAACAGATCGCTACGGTTGCTAAGAAACGTGTTTTTCCATTGGTTCCTCATTGGGTATTTGCGATGGAAAGATAAGGCTGAGAATATTCGACATGTCACTGAGCAGACACTCGCGGTTATCGAATCGGTTGTACACAGGCTGCAAGCACAAACCTGGTGAACAAAGGAACATTGATGAGTTTAACGTTACTACAAAATACTCAGCTCGTAATGTTATTGCTTTAAGCACGGACTGCCGCCATGAAACACGTTGCATTTGTAACACATCGACATTGGAGTTCTCGAGACGTTAGACGCACACTAGTTGTCTCAGTCGACGAAATCATGAAGCCAACGTGCATGTGTGTATGTGCGCAAGTTTATGTGTTGTTTGTGTGTGGTGCATGTGCGAATTCAAGCGTCATTAAACGAGGGTATACGCAGTTCACTGTATTTTTTAAATCTTCATTTCATACAAGTCTTGTTTTTGTACGGGATTATTTTGTACNTCCGCGACGCTGTGGAGACAGACATCGCTTTTGATTGGCTACTGCATGCTGCGAAAGGTTCCCTATTGGCTGGGCTGCCAGCTGGCTTGTAGTCTACCAGGCGCTGATTGGCGAACAGCGTTCCAACGTGTTGCTGGTCAGGGATGCCATTTTGCTGGCATGTGCGGTTGGAGGCTGTTTCACCTCTTTATGGTTAAGTATTCTGTGGTTTCGCGTGTAATGAATGCCCTTTCCGACTTTTCTCCTCTTTGGTTCTGATGTTAAAATTGCCACTGTGCATGATGGATAAACCACGTGTTCAATAATAATATTATACTTATAATTTATTAATTAATATTTAAAAGTATAATGACACGTTGCAACTTCTTTGTAAAAACACTTTTTTTCCTGTTAACTTAAGAGAAGTACCAATAAAAAGGTTTACCAAAAATTTCTAAAAAATTACGGACACGTCACTTTTCCAATAAGGAATTTTCCGTAAATTTAACATAACTTTCCGTGGATTCACGGTAACTCTCGGTACATTTGGTAGTTAGTTTTCGGTAAGTCCGGTTTATAAAAAATTATAGAAAAGTCTCGAATTTTATCATGCGTGTGTTTCACTGTGTTTGGAAATGAAATTTAAAAGTTATAATATTCTACTCTGGAGTGAGATTTGAACACGAATAGAATAAATAATCTTGCACTCGGTGATACTTGCCGCTCACGTACCATCTGCTTAGCGATGAAGTTGTGCATTAGTATGTCTGAGTGTTGCTAACTGTTACAGGTGCCTCGCGATACTTTTACATGCTTGTAGGAATAGGCCTAGGTCCTGTGACCGAGGTCTAAGTGGCGTGGATATCCTAACTGACGAAAGAACGACAGCTGTCTGGTAACAGTGGCAAAGAGAGCTTCGTGTACACGCAGTATTCTTCGTTCCCTAAAACCGAAGCTGTAGGAAATACGCAGATGTTAACGTATTTTGTGTTTACACTCAAAACTTGAAACAGCAACGATTGAGCCAAATCAGTGAAAACAGCGGAAATTGCGTGCGACAGATAATCAGTGCCAGATAACTAATTAATAGGCTAGGGTGGCTGGATTTCACTGAATTATCTTTGATTACCACCGAATGCCGAGGATTGCAATGCCATTCATAAGTCACTTGTTCCCAGCTAATTTGCTTGATTCGTCAGTTGGCAGTACCTTATCAACTGATTTTCATTGAACGTTATTTCACTGATTCGGGCTTAGATCGCCTATTACTAGGGGCAGTGATATTTCGCGAAAAGATTTCAAGACAAGATACAGCCCAAAGCACTGCAGGGTAATCCAGCTTCTTTGATTGGCTAAAAACAACTCTTACCCGGGTTAACAGTTTGTGCACGAATCACGAAGGTTCAGTGTCGGAGTTACTTAGGCCTGAGTGGCTTGGTCAAAGACGGACACGGCACGAGCAGCCAATGGAAGTACAACAGCTGAGGTGTGTATATAGTATTGACGTCTACTGTGTGCTCCGATTTTTACGCGAAAAGTCACTGGCCGTACCTATTACTTATATTAACTGTAAATTTCTGTAAAAATGTTCTTTAATATGCGGGAATTTTAAACATATAACGTCTGGTAACCGACGGTGGGCCAAAATCGTCCTCTTTAATTTTCATTGGCAAAATCTGAGGGAGTGTTTTACAGTCACGCTACTTCCTGGCTATATAGTTTCTCGACAATTGCTATCTTGTACGAACCGCACGTAAATGTTTACTTCTTATTTGGTTTTAGAACGTCGTTTTAAATTGCACCCACAGAAAAAAAAATTGATAATTACTAACAGCTATGAATCTGTTCTTTAGCGGTGGATATCGGAAGTGTCTAAAAATGTGAATCTAGTTTACGGCAGTTATTTCTTCCACGAAATATGTTCTTCTTGAAACGAAATTTCGAATCAGTTTGCTGCACGTTATTTACTTTTCCTTGCTGTAATCTCGCTGCGACAAGGATAAGTCCCTTCGACGATAACACTCCGCCTGATAAAGCTGGGTCACGGAGGCCGTGTACTTATTTACTANGACAAGGATAAGTCCCTTCGACGATAACACTCCGCCTGATAAAGCTGGGTCACGGAGGCCGTGTACTTATTTACTACTCAAATAAAGACTACTTTCACTGTTCTCGCGATTGGAATGGTATGCATTCGGGACGATTGCCAGACGCACCCAGCTATTCGTAACTTGCGCGTGTTTGGTGGACTGCAGGCAACAGATCGCTACGGTTGCTAAGAAACGTGTTTTTCCATTGGTTCCTCATTGGGTATTTGCGATGGAAAGATAAGGCTGAGAATATTCGACATGTCACTGAGCAGACACTCGCGGTTATCGAATCGGTTGTACACAGGCTGCAAGCACAAACCTGGTGAACAAAGGAACATTGATGAGTTTAACGTTACTACAAAATACTCAGCTCGTAATGTTATTGCTTTAAGCACGGACTGCCGCCATGAAACACGTTGCATTTGTANGTTACTACAAAATACTCAGCTCGTAATGTTATTGCTTTAAGCACGGACTGCCGCCATGAAACACGTTGCATTTGTGACACATCGACATTGGAGTTCTCGAGACGTTAGACACACACTAGTTGTCTCAGTCGACGAAATCATGAAGCCAACGTGCATGTGTGTATGTGCGCAAGTTTATGTGTTGTTTGTGTGTGGTGCATGTGCGAATTCAAGCGTCATTAAACGTGGGTATACGCAGTTCACTGTATTTTTTAAATCTTCATTTCATACAAGTCTTGTTTTTGTACGGGATTATTTTGTACTCGTTTGTTCTTACGCTGAAGAGCCAAAAAAAAAAAAAAAA
>NQII01001320.1:465488-467988 GCA_002778355.1 Clitarchus hookeri
GCGATGCGGTCGGCAGCTAGATCGGTTACTGCTGCTACAATGGCAGGTTATCAAGATTTAAGTGAGTTTGAACGTGGTGTTATAGTCGGCGCACGAGAGATGGGACATAGCATCTCCGAGGTAGCGATAACATTTGGATGTTCGCGTACGACCATTTCGCCGTTTCGTGAGTGGAAAGATTTGGGCGGCTCTTAACATAGAGGTCTTGAGAGCCGACGAGGGTGAAGTGAGGTGAGTATGGAGAGGCGCCGGAATGAAAGGGCGGAGGAAACGAAAGATCCCCGAGAAAACCCGCCGACCAGCGGCATCGTCCGGCACGATTCCCACTTGCGAAAATCCGGGAGTGACCCGACCGAGGTTTGAACCCTGTTCGCCTTGATGGGAGGCGAGCAGGCTAACCGCTCAGCCATCGAGGGCCCCGCGCCGTTTCGTGTCTATGTAATTACCTTCTACTCTGTGCTTCAGCGGCGAGCGATGAAAACTTGACGGCTCGGGTGTGCAGAGTCCCGGGTGTGAATGGCTGGTGGGGGTGTGTGTGTGTGCGTGCGTGCGTGCGGTGCGTATCGGCCGGGGGTNTATATATATATATATATATATATATATATATATATATATATATATAGCATAAATGCAATTGCAAAACATGGCTTACAATTAAAAGTGATTTAGATCATATTAACGTACAGTGTTGTTTAGAACAACACAACGTGGCAGGGAAGAATTAAGGCCCATGCGAAACATGCGGCCGCCGTGTGATGTGACGAACTGTGGCGCATCATGTCAGCACATCCTTAATCATTTTATCTTGAAACACTTCAGCAAAATAATTGTAATCGAAGATTTTTAGCCTAAAATAAATAAATCACACCATCAGGTAAGCGCTTTTGACCCTCATTATCCTATAACTTTTAACTTACCATGGAAGCTGAGACGAAGTTTCTTGACGAATATATTTTATTCGTACATTTTATTGATTTTTCCATAAAATNTATTTTATTCGTACATTTTATTGATTTTTCCATAAAATTTGAACTTTTCTGATATGCATACTCTAAAGTTTGTTTGTTTGGACATATGCCATTATTTATTTTAAATTTAAAATAATTAATAAAATTGTATTGTAGTTAATTCTTTTATTGATACATTATCTGAATTTATTTTTCTCCTGATATTATAAAAATTAAATAATGCGTTCAGAATTTTTTATAACGAAATCATTGTAACAGTGAGATAAAGCATTAGAAAGGGGATGATTTGTTATGAATAGTAGTTCGACGACGGGAAGGAAGGGGTGGTAACTCATTCTTCGCATGCAGCGAAAACATGCCTTGTTCCGTCCCTACAACGCGGTACTTAAAGAAAGTAGGGTATTGCGCTTTTTTATACAAGTGTAATATATTCCTTGGAAAAACAACAGTAGTCGCAACAGCGAATCAACAGGAGTTCACAAAATATTAAAATAATGTGTTCTCTTCATAACAATATTATTACTTGCGAAATCAAATCGCTAATGTGCTAACACTATAAAAATGTTGTGCCTAGTGTTACATTTATGAAAACATTATCGATTCAAGTCACATTCATGCTCGAAAGTTTTTCAGTTATACCCGAAGCGGGAAATTTGTATTGCGAATTACTTATGAGTAACTATAAACAAAATCCATGTGAATGATTAATATTTTTTTTTTTGCCAGTCATGCATCGAGAGTTATTAACACGGAACGAATTGTAGAGAGACTTAATATAGCAACATGTAAATAAATAAAAAACAACCAAATACTAGAATTTGAGTTAAGAATATAACTGCAAGGAACAAACTTGTGCTTCTTGAAACTAACCAGAACAGATTATTAAGACAAATCTTAAAACTGAAATTAATGTTTTGTGATAATGTTTTTTGTTTTCCTTCCATGATGCCCATGTTTAATTTTTGGTACCGAAATCAGATACAATTCCGTGTGATAAAAACTGGTGGTCTGATTCGTTGCCACAATAAAATCGAAATATTGTAAAATGTATTCCTTAAAAAATTGTGTTAGAAGTCGAGTAATTAATTACTTTGGTCAACTCTACGTACCGTAGCATAACAATAATGTGAAAGCACTGGAATTTCTGCAAAATTTCATAACGATAATCGTTACGTAACACTTCCTTCAAAACTCACGAATTTTGATCGGTGTTTCTAGAATTGCTTATATGAAAATATTATGCATTTTTTTTAAAATAATGGTTTGTAAAGGTGTAGATTCAATATGACAGGATAACACCCCTGCTGTTCCTTTGTAATTATGTTATAAAATAAGACGCTTAACTACCGCACGACATCGGAAACATCACAGCAGTGAAAAAATCAAGACGAACCATTCCTAGTATCATATAAACAAATAAGTTGACGATGTAGGTAGAAAATTATTGATACNGAAAAAATCAAGACGAACCATTCCTAGTATCATATAAACAAATAAGTTGACGATGTAGGTAGAAAATTATTGATACTACA
>NQII01001320.1:472988-516677 GCA_002778355.1 Clitarchus hookeri
AATGACCTGCAGGCTAGACTCTAAAGTTTTATGTACAAATATGCCGACATCAACTGCACATTGGTTGCTTGCTGTCACAGTGGAAGGCGGCGATTGGACCAGCANAACCTCAACCGCTTCCTGAGCCATAAAATGTGTTTATGTTAAAAAGTAAAAAGTCACAATAACAGTTTCGTGGTGGTTATATGCTCTAACTGTTACCGATAGTAGCACATACGGGTCGAAAAAATTCACAGTTGTAGGTGTTTTAAATTATAAAGCTTTACATTCGTATACTCTTGGTACAAGCCACACGGCCGAACAAATGGGAATATATTTTAACCATTTACAAGTAAATGTCGATACGTAAATTTTCACAAGCGTAAGCTGCATGTCAGCATTTTAATGGCTGATGCGTAGAGACCGGAAAAATCGCGAGTTTAATGACCTGCAGGCTAGACTCTAAAGTTTTATGTACAAATATGCCGACATCAACTGCACATTGGTTGCTTGCTGTCACAGTGGAAGGCGGCGATTGGACCAGCATTCTCCAGGAAGTGTCAAATACGGCGTGAACCAATGGATTAAGTTATATAAACGCTTGTGTTTTGAATTCTAGCTTGTCCTAGAATGAATCCGCGAANAAATCGCGAGTTTAATGACCTGCAGGCTAGACTCTAAAGTTTTATGTACAAATATGCCGACATCAACTGCACATTGGTTGCTTGCTGTCACAGTGGAAGGCGGCGATTGGACCAGCATTCTCCAGGAAGTGTCAAATACGGCGTGAACCAATGGATTAAGTTATATAAACGCTTGTGTTTTGAATTCTAGCTTGTCCTAAAATGAATCCGCGAATTCATCAGGTCTCTACTGACGCGTAACCTAAGCATAAAAGAGGAAACGGGGTCCTATAGACGCCTACAGAAATTGCAACCAGTGTCGAGATTCTATTGGTCTCTTACTCTTTTTCATCGTCTTGAACGTCTATAAAATGAACGCGTTCGTTCGACACGTGGTCTGGATTCCAGTGATCGCCTGGCTGAATAGTCGATGCTATTGTTGACTGGCAGATAACGAGTAACAGGCAAGCTCCTCAAACACACGTAATTTAGCACAAGATTTTGTTAAAATGTGTTTCGTATCCACTTAGCTGATGGAATTTTGCTGTCCTTGCCCCATGCGCTAGGCAGGTAACTCTCGACCTGAGGTTGCCTTCAGTTCCGCATTGAAGAAACCATTGCATTCCTTCTTCGTTTTATGTAAATGAGCCTTAAATGTCGAGCAAACTTCCACACCTAACAGTACATGAACCATCGCCGTCATCACTTGATGGCTCGCTATTGCATACATGGACAAGTAAACAAGTCTAACAGAAATGATTTATTTGAATATCATTGGAAATTCTTGTGAAATTTTTTTTGCGTTTGTCTTAAAAATATAAATTTAGTATATAATTATTGTACTTGGGTTTTATTGCACTATTCAGTTAGTTTAATTTCCTAAAATAATTGTTAAGCTCCTATGTATGTATATGTGAGTCTTTTACATTACACAAATATATTTTACATTACACAAAGCAAGTTTTTTTTACATTATAAGTAACAAAACAGTAACTTCGTAAATTACACACAAAAAAGTAGTATTTTTACATTACACGAATGAATGACATTTTCAATACACAAGAAAAAAGTCTCATATTTTACACAAATCAATATTCTTTTATATAACAACACAATAGTATTTTAAATTACACAAAAATAGTATTTTGTATTACTTTAAACAACATTCTTTTAAGTAACACTACAGTATTGTTTTATATTGCACAAAAAGGAGTATTTTACATTATACGAAGCAATGAATTTTTACGTTACACAAAACAACAGTATTTTACATTACACAAAAAGAGTATTTTACATTACACAAAAGAAACANTGAATTTTTACGTTACACAAAACAACAGTATTTTACATTACACAAAAAGAGTATTTTACATTACACAAAAGAAACAGTCTTTTACATTACACAAAATATGCTACTTTACATTACACAAAACTACAATATTTTACATAAAGGACAATAGCTGGTTTTCTTTTAACTGTTCACGTTTGAAATTAACGTTCGAATATAGTTCTCGNTATTTTACATAAAGGACAATAGCTGGTTTTCTTTTAACTGTTCACGTTTGAAATTAACGTTCGAATATAGTTCTCGGCCCTGATTGGCCTATCTACAATAATGATGGCGGTGAGTTATCAAACTTTGTTCCGCGTGCTAACCCATTGTTTAAAGTGCAATATTTTAATAAGTGCTGCTGGAAGTAGCTGGTTTCTGCCCATTACAATTATAACTGGCGTAAAAGTAACACACTCATGTTTCTAATAATTCCACGTCGTTATTTAATTTGCATGGGGGTAGTTGTCAATAGGCCCATGCCTATGTTTACATGGCGCGGAAGAACATATAAAGGACAAAAACAAATTAAGCATGATTTTCAGAAGTACTCTCTCGAATCACATTGGTATAAAACAGGTTTTATTTCGGCATACCCCTTTTTTTTTTATTATAATGGGTATATTGTGATGCGAAAATGAAATAATAAAAAAAACTATCACCACCCTGCTATGCATAAAGTAAAACTGTTCAATTTAAATTAAATATTTCAGTCGTAATTTTATAAATGAGAGTAAAATTTTGATTGGCCGTTTAATATCTACTATATAAAAATAAGTCGGGTTTTCCTTCCTGACGCTATAACTCCAGAACGCACGAACCGATTTCNATATATATATATATATATGTATATATATATGTATATATATACTCTCTTATAAATTTATACAGGACGCCTCTTAAATTTAAAATAGGTCCGACTATATTTCAGTGATGTCATCGATTCTTAAAAAAATATATCTTGAAACGATTTAATAAATATTATAAATAATTTTTTGTCAAACTTACTGTTTTTCATAACGAATGAGAAATCAAAAAGTAATAAATAATATCTTCAATAACTTGAAACTTTTTTACAACTCAGCTTTTTTACTTTTAATAGCCGAACACACATACATAATAACCACTGAAAAAGAAACAAACAAAGATAACATATATAAAACAGTCCATTCTCCACAATATACAGGATATATCAGTACAGTGGTTACAAACTTTCAGGAGAGAGAGAGTACACCTAGACGATCGGAAATTNACAATATACAGGATATATCAGTACAGTGGTTACAAACTTTCAGGAGAGAGAGAGTACACCTAGACGATCGGAAATTACATAGCAATGCATGGTCGGAAAATATTTTCTGGTGCGGTAGTGACGACACAAAACACATGAAAGGAAGGACACGAACAGGGTGAGAAAACATGTTTATTTTC
The DNA here is from genome assembly GCA_002778355.1 of Clitarchus hookeri. Taxonomy (NCBI): domain Eukaryota; kingdom Metazoa; phylum Arthropoda; class Insecta; order Phasmatodea; family Phasmatidae; genus Clitarchus; species Clitarchus hookeri. The sequence goes on from NQII01001320.1 coordinate 476,352, forward strand.
TTAGTACAGCAAAAATGCTGGGACATCTTTGACTGGTGTACGCGATAGATGTCGCTACGGTTTGGCTTCGTTGTCTACTGGGACAAGCACAGGAAGGAAAGAACACATTTGTGTCGTCACTACCACGCCAGGAAGGCGTTTCCGACCATGCATTGCTATGTGATTTCCGATCGTCTAGGTGTACTCTATCTCTCCTGGAAGTTTGTAACCGCTGTACTGATACATCCTGTATATATGTATATATTTTTTAAGTCATGACATTCTCTACTGAATTTCTGAGAAGTTAAATTATACATTTCTGTCCTGCGAATGCCTGTATTTGTACGCTGGATTCAGCAAAATAGTGTGCCTTAACTACGCACATGGAAAAGTAAGACGATTTAAGTACACAAACAAGAATTTATAAATTTTTTTGAACATGTGTGATTTTGTTGAAATATGCACNAAGTAAGACGATTTAAGTACACAAACAAGAATTTATAAATTTTTTTGAACATGTGTGATTTTGTTGAAATATGCATGTTTCCCGTCGTGGACGTAATCTTGTTTAGGTCTCATTTTTAGCTATTTGGTTGTACATTTTTCGCAACTGTTCTATTTTATTATCTTTAATTTAATACACAAAATTCGTTTTGTTTCCTGTTTTTTTATAAGCTGTCTAGCTGCAGACTGTCGTTGAGGTCCCTTTACTGTTTGATGAACGCGTCTGTTGTGTTGGTGACAAGCCCATGGTCACAAAGTATTTATTTAGCCATCGAACTAGCCCAAGTATCTAAGTGTAATGCCAATATGTGATTATGCCTATTGTTAGGAGATATTTTCGCCTGAATTACGTTAATAAATTCAGTTTATTAAAATTTTTTTAATACTGGGCTATTACCTATAGTCAAAATTCGTCAATTCCACTGCTCTTAACATAATAATAATAATAATTAAGGACCTGCAAAATTCGCATTATTTTCTGGCAGAAGACTAGAATTCAGACCCTATACATATGCAAGCCGATGCCATTTGTGCTTCTGCGGTAGTGAGGTGCAATTTTCCCTTTTGTCTTGGTTGGACGTGATTGGGCCAGCCTCTCGTTAGTGGTTTCCTATTGGTCCAAAGCCGTTCAGGGTGTGTCCGAACAAACTGTAGTCCAATGACGAACGCAGTATCAAAGCAGAAGTGTTTGAAGTCTAGTCTGACTTGAAATTAAAAACGCGAATTTTGTTTGTCTCTAATAATAATATTTAAAATGGAATTGGAAATATAAACGAATACTAGTTTTACAGCTGCTACGTAATACGACTGCTCAGAGAATTCAAAAGAAAAAACAAAAAAACATTTTCTATTTTAGCAAAATAATTATTACGTAGTCGATACAGCATGCATGAACTTAATCCTATACGGGGGCCACGGTGGCTGAGCGGTTAGACTGCTCGCCTCCCACCAAGGTGAACCAGATTCAATCCCCCCGGCCGCGTCATTCAGGGTTTTCGCAAGTGGGAATCTTGCTGGACAATGCCGCTGGTCGGCTGGTTTTCTAGGTGATCTCCGCCCTTTCATTCCGGCGCTGCTCTATCCTCGCCTCACTTCCCCTTCTTCGTCTCTCAAGACCTCAATGTTAATAATATCTTCTCTCAACTCACTCACTTAATCCTATACGACTGAGTGGATTTGTACGCAGATGCTATGGGAACGGGCATTGTGTCTGATTGGCTAATACATGCCGCGAAAGGTTGCTTATTGGCTGGATTGTCGGATGGCAAGTAGGTTACCAGGCGCTGATTGGCGAACGGCGTTCCAACATTTTGCTGGCCAGTGACGCCATTTTGCTGGCGCGTGCGGCTGAAGTTCGTGGTATGAACGGCTGTTTCGCCTCTGTATTTTTTTAGTTTTCTGCGCCTACATGTCCGGAGAAGCGCACAGTGGCTCCTGCTGGGGAATTAATTCTCAACACAGAAAATATTACTTTAAAGTTAATCAACGTAGGAAAAAAATAATAATCAAAGTCAGAACTGTAAGTACAGTTTGTTCACGGTAAAATGAGCACTTTTGAAAGCCGTGCTTAAGATCTACTTGTGAGCACTATGTGTATCCTTCCGCCATACGTAATATCAACATTACCGTGGACGTGATCACTTTATCCATGCGTCAGTAAACGGAAACTGTAAAATTGTTATAAAAGTAAATATTTAACATATATACATATATACACGCACTTATATGCGAAATTAATTTAAAAATAATCAGAAAGAAAATTAATCATTGTAATTGACAAATGTTTACCGAACACATTNTATATGCGAAATTAATTTAAAAATAATCAGAAAGAAAATTAATCATTGTAATTGACAAATGTTTACCGAACACATTTAATTCAACGTTGAGACAATGGAACTACTTTCATTCCGTCGTTAGCAACTTTAGTGGGCGCATACCACTACGTGTGTCCGTTAGAAATCACACGCAGTGCAGGTAGGGACAGTGACAATTTTCAAGGGTATTTTGAAAGTGCTCTCTTTATAGTGAACAGCCTTTATTTTACAAATTAACGCACTGCAAAATATCGAAAAATGGAAAATACGTAATTATTCTAATTTACGTTGTTAAAGTAAAGTATTATTATTTGTGCTTAATTTAATTTCGTAAAATGTTTCTAAAGAAATAATTCTAATTATGCAAAATTAAAAAAATTGTATTATCCAGTACAAAACAACAAGCCCATAATACGACGAAGTACGCCTCGACGTATAATGTGTTACGAGATGTATGGTACAAATTGCACACGTACTGTACATAGAAGACTCAAATGCGCTACATAAAAGTGAGAAAATAACAAATGTACGGATATAAAAATACAATAGACAATATTGCGAAGCAGGAAAGAGAGATTGAGAAAACGAATAACAAAGGCGGAAAATAAAAGAATTTTTCTCGCGTCGCCTTGCGTTACAGGTGCAGGAAACTGGTTTTATTTGTACACCCAGAGAGGGTATATAATGAACGTACTTGCCGAGACCGGATTTAGTCGGCAAGAGAAATATATTATCTCCATTCATTTACGGCAAATGGACGTGGAAAATCCGTCGCATAAAATAAAACAAATATATACTTATTTTAGTGCCAAGTGTTTTTAGAATTTAAATTTTGTTGAAGCTTTCGAAAATTACGTTACACATTATTAGTAGGGGCAGTGATATTTCGCGAAAAGATTTCGAGACAAGATACAGTCCNTTTCGAAAATTACGTTACACATTATTAGTAGGGGCAGTGATATTTCGCGAAAAGATTTCGAGACAAGATACAGTCCAAAGCACTGTAGGGTGGTCCAGCATCTTTGATTGGCTAAAAAATGTTCTGGCCCGTGTTAACAGTTTGCGCACGAATCACGAAGGTTCAGTGTCGGAGTTACTTAGTCCTGAGTGGCTTGGTCAAAGACGGACACGGCACCAGCAGCCAATGGAGGTATAACAACAGCTGAGGTGTGTATGTAGTATTGAAGTCTACTGTGTGCTCCAATTTTTTACGCGAAAAGTCACTGGCCCTAATTATTAGTAATGCCACAGTTAAGAATGTACATTCACGTTTTCGTCACACGCACCGCTTATTTTACATCGTAAGATCTAAATTATTTATTGCATATCATTAAATATATAATTTTTTTTTTTCATGTCTAAGTAACCACAACTGGGGTAATTTTGTTTCAAAAGGCGTTGCGCTGTTATCTTTTGAATCAAAGTTTTACCAGAGTATTAGTTACAATTTTTTTAAATATGTATTTTACTTAACTCTTTCAAAAAATATGTCGAATTTTCTCATTATTAATTGAGAGCGTTGTCATTTCGTATTTTGTGCAGTCTTACTAATTGATCAGGATTTCGAGAAAACCCCAAAAATGAATACTTTTTTTTATTGTCATTAATTCTACAGCATTTCGCAAAATAAAAACTGCGCGTAGAAGTAACCAAGTAAATTATCCGAAAGAAATACCACAGAATATTTCCTTAATAATTTAGACGTTTATTTTCAATGGTAGGTTAATAGGGAGGAGAAAAGGAGCACTTACTGTCACACATAAATCCAAAGTTTATTTACATCTACAAATTGCACACACGTCCACATTTTACTCGTAATTTGTATCCAAATACATTTGCACCGTACGATGGAGTTTTAACTAGGTTTACTACGCAGAATAGTTATTTTAAACACCATCACGTATAATTAGCACTTCTACCGAGAAAAAAAAAACTGCCAGTTTGATGGCAGGGAAGATGTTACACGCGAGTTACGTACGGGTGGTCCGTATGGAACCTCCTGCTTATGAATTACAACTATGAGAAAACTATTTAAGGAAGGAGCACGATGTTTGCTGCACTGTACAGAGGAAACTCAGAAATTTTTTTTGTGAGCTGTATGATGTTATGGTGTGATCAGGCCTTAGCTGAACGGCTTGCCTGATCACACCTTCAAACATTAAACCTGGTAACGAGCGGGATTGCAACGCCGCCATTCGGTCGTCGATCCTTGCGAAAGAAGAAAGTTGCAGAAATCCCTTCCACCGGTCACTGAGCGGTCACCCGGAACGTGGCTTTTCGTATTTAGTCCTTTGGGCGACCCTACCAGCGAAGCAGACCAGGAAGATGGGTGTGTCCGGCCGGCGTTAATCGTCTTGTAGAATCAGCCTCCGGCTTCAACAAGGTGATGACTTTCCAGTTAGGTTTAATTAAAATGGCGTGAATCATAATGTAATTAAATAATCATCTTGGTGTTCAATTTAAAGCTCCCCCGATCAATAGTCATTTAAATAGCAACAGTATAACCTAATGTTAATAAACCTCATCAGATACTGCTGTGCTCTACCGAATCATGAGTCATTATTGAGCTACGTCCTTAGCAACTTTCACGTACGAATTGGCAGAAAAGCTAGTTCGTAACAATGTGCACTTCTACGTGAGATTTCTTAACCCTCAGGATATCCGAGCGAGGCTGTATATCAGTCCTTTCATCGCGGGGCATCTTGTCTGGCATGACCGAAGGTTCACTTTATAACATCCACAAGTCTCCCTCGCAGGTCTCCAAAATTACGTTAGGTGAAAAAATAAAACCCTGGTTTCATGTCAGGAGACCGTGGTGGCCACCTGGTACGCCCATCGCGTTCCAACCATCACTGTGGGGAGGTCCTGTACAGAAACTCGTGAACATGCAGAATTCCAGTGCGCAGGTGTACCATCTTACCGGAAAATCACACGTCGCTGTAAAACGAGATGCTGCGGGACAGCAAACTGCTCGAGCGTGTCGAGATGAATGTTCTCAGTTACAGATTCCTCAGTGGAGGAGAATGGACCGATTATTCTGCCTTTCGTCAAAACCACGCCACGGATTGCGTGGTTTTGACGAACATTTATTGTTTTGTGTCGTCACTACCGCGGCACAACATATGGTTTGTTCCACAAATTTCTGAACGTTGTCCGAATAATAAACCATTTCGGTTTAATATTAAACTTGCTTGGTTTAATCGTCCGGGTGTACCATCAATTTTCACCCCTGATGATGGTAGTGTTCAAGAATGCATAACGTCTGCTGATGTTACAATTATTCGAATAAATGTATTAGATGCTTGTACTATTCGATTATCTACATCTAATAGTCGTAATTCATTTATATTTTCTTTATTTGTTGTATATGTAACATTTACTCCTTGCAATCTCTAACGTGTTCTTGAACACGGCGGTAATTTTCAGACTACATATTTGTTACGTGCATTCACTTCCCCAGATGTGCGAAAGGTTGCTGCTTCGACTGTGAAGATCACGTTCGTTAGGTAGTTGGGATCTCGATCAATCCCTCCAGCGTCTCAGCAGCAAACTGTTTGCATTGTAGTTTGTCTTGCGACTTGTGCGCCTCCGTAAGTCGCACTTTGCATGCTTACAAACAAATTCTTTACGCTGCCCCTTATGGACAGTTGAATGTGGAATGTTCAGTTCGTGTGGTACTGTGCAACGCGGAGCGTTCCAGAACATTAATCCAATAGTATAGTAAATCAAGCAGTAAACATGATTTTGGAACGAGCATGATGTAAATAGCACACATACTGTATTTACAAATATGTACCAATAAAGCAACCAATGTAAATTCCAAAACACATTTATCACTTTCCACAAATTCTTTCTTTTTCAAAACATTAATTGCAAACATAAATAGTTTTACTTACCTTACATTAATCATAAATTTTATGTCTAAAAATGCAGCCGTTATACAAGTTAACTTTGAAATAAAAATACGAATTTCATTACTCATAATTTGTAATTTTCCTGTGTATTTCTGCAACCAGTGTGTCTAACTTTCCCTTAAGTTTGTTTATTTCTACGAAACTTCCCGCCATTTTCAGTTATCACTTTGTTACTCGCTGAAATAGTGNTTTCGAAAATTACGTTACACATTATTAGTAGGGGCAGTGATATTTCGCGAAAAGATTTCGAGACAAGATACAGTCGAAAGCACTGTAGGGTGGTCCAGCATCTTTGATTGGCAAAAAAATGTTCTGGCCCGTGTTAACAGTTTGCGCACGAATCACGAAGGTTCAGTGTCGGAGTTGTTACTTAGTCCTGAGTGGCTTGGTCAAAGACGGACACGGCACCAGCAGCCAATGGAGGTATAACAACAGCTGAGGTGTGTGTATAGTACTGAAGTCTACTGTGTGCTCCAATTTTTTATGCGAAAAGTCACTGGCCCTAATTATTAGTAATGCCACAGTTAAGAATGTACATTCACGTTTTCGTCACACGCACCGCTTATTTTACATCGTAAGATCTAAATTATTTATTGCATATCATTAAATATATAATTTTTGTTTTCATGTCTAAGTAACCACAACTGGGGTAATTTTGTTTCAAAAGGCGTTGCGCTGTTATCTATTGAATCAAATTTTTACCAGAGTATTAGTTACAATTTTTTTAAATATGTATTTTACTTAACTCTTTCAAAAAATATGTCGAATTTTCTCATTATTAATTGAGAGCGTTGTCATTTCGTATTTTGTGCAGTCTTACTCATTGATCAGGATTTCGAGAAAACCCCAAAAATGAATACTTTTTTTTATTGTCATTAATTCTACAGCATTTCGCAAAATAAAAACTGCGCGTAGAAGTAACCAAGTAAATTATCCGAAAGAAATACCACAGAATATTTCCTTAATAATTTAGACGTTTATTTTCAATGGTAGGTTAATAGGGAGGAGAAAAGGAGCACTTACTGTCACACATAAATCCAAAGTTTATTTACATCTACAAATTGCACACACGTCCACATTTTACTCGTAATTTGTATCCAAATACATTTGCACCGTACGATGGCGTTTTAACTAGGTTTACTACGCAGAATAGTTATTTTAAACACCATCACGTATAATTAGCACTTCTACCGAAAAAAAAAAAAACTGCCAGTTTGATGGCAGGGAAGATGTTACACGTGAGTTACGTACGGGTGGTCCGTATGGAACCTCCTGCTTATGAATTACAACTATGAGAAAACTATTTAAGGAAGAAGCACGATGTTTGCTGCACTGTACAGAGGAAACTCAGAAATTTTTTTTGTGAGCTGTATGATGTTATGGTGTGATCAGGCCTTAGCTGAACGGCTTGCCTGATCACACCTTCAAACATTAAACCTGGAAACGAGCGGGATTGCAACGCCACCATTTGGTCGTCGATCCTTGCGAAACAAGACAGTTGCAGAAATCCCCTCCACCGGTCACTGAGCGGGGCCGCAGAACCACGCGCTTGATATAGGCCGGCGTAGCACCCGGAACGTGGCTTTTCGTCTTTAGTCCTTTGGACAACCCTACCAGCGAAGCAGACCAGGAAGATGGGTGTGTCCGGCCGGCGTTAACCGTCTTGTAGAATCAGCCTCCGGCTTCAACAAGGTGATGACTTTCCAGTTAGGTTTAATTAAAATGGCGTGAATCATAATGTAATTAAATAATCATCTTGGTGTTCAATTTAAAGCTCCCCCGATCAATAGTCATTTAAATAGCAACAGTATAACCTAATGTTAATAAACCTCATCAGATACTGCTGTGCTCTACCGAATCATGAGTCATTGTTGAGCTACGTCCTTAGCAACTTTCACGTACGAATTGGCAGAAAAGCTAGTTCGTAACAATGTGCACTTCTACGTGAGATTTCTTAACCCTCAGGATATACGAGCGAGGCTGTATATCAGTCCTTTCATCGCGGGGCATCTTGTCTGGCATGACCGAAGGTTCACTTTATAACATCCACAAGTCTCCCTCGCAGGTCTCCAAAATTACGTTAGGTGAAAAAATAAAACCCTGGTTTCATGTCAGGAGACAGTGGTGGCCACCTGGTACGCCCATCGCGTTCCAACCATCACTGTGGGAAGGTTCTGTACAGAAACTCGTGAACATGCAGAATTCCATTGTTCAGGTGTACCATCTTACTGGAAAATCCCACGTCGCTGTAAAACGAGATGCTGCGGGACAGCAAACTGCTCAAGCATGTCAAGATGAATGTTCTCAGTTACAGATTCCTCAGTGGAGGAGAATTGACCGATTATTCTGTCTTTCGTCAAAACCACGCCACGGATTGCGTGGTTTTGACGAAAATGTATTGTTTTGTGTCGTCACTACTGCGGCACAACATATGGTTTGTTCCACAAATTTCTGAACATTGTCCGAATAATAAACCATTTCGGTTTAATATTAAACTTGCGTGGTTTAATCGTCCGGCCGTACCATAAATTTTTACCCCTGATGACGGTAGTGTTCAAGAATGGATAACGTCTGTTGATGTTACAATTATTCGAATAAATGTATTAGATGGTATGTAGTACTATTCGATTATCTACTTCTAATAGTCGTAATTCATTAATATTTTCTTTATTTGTTATATATGTAACATTTACTCCTTGCAATCTCTAATATGTTCTTGAACATGGCGGTAATTTTCAGACTACATATTTGTTACGTGCATTCACTTCCCCGGATGTGCGAAAGGTTGCTGCTTCGACTGTGAAGATCACGTTCGTTAGGTAGTTGGGATCTCGATCAATCGCTCCAGCGTCTCAGTAGCAAACTGTTTGCATTGTAGTTTGTCTTGCGACTTGTGCGCCTGCGTAAGTCGCACTTTGCACGCTTACAAACAAATTCTTTACACTAGCCCTTATGGACAGTTGAATGTGGAGTGTTCAGTTCGTGTGGTACTGTGCAACGCGGAGCGTTCCAGAACATTAATCCAATAGTATAGTAAATCAAGCAGTAAACATGATTTTGGAACGAGCATGATGTAAATAGCACACATACTGTATTTACAAATATGTACCAATAAAGCAACCAATGTAAATTCCAAAACACATTTATCACTTTCCACAAATTCTTTCTTTTTCAAAACATTAATTGCAAACATAAATAGTTTTACTTACCTTACATTAATCATAAATTTTATGTCTAAAAATGCAGCCGTTATACAAGTTAACTTTGAAATAAAAATACGAATTTCATTACTCATCATTTGTAATTTTCCTGTGTATTTCTGCAACCAGTGTGTCTAAATTTCCCTTAAGTTTGTTTATTTCTACGAAACTTCCCGCCATTTTCAGTTATCACTTTGTTACTCGCTGAAATAGTGNTTTCCCTTAAGTTTGTTTATTTCTACGAAACTTCCCGCCATTTTCAGTTATCACTTTGTTACTCGCTGAAATAGTGCGTGTAAAAGTTTAACTCTGTCAAAATGCTCAGAGCAGTTACTCTGCAGTTTTGGGACAGCCAAAGTGAAAATTGTACTCGCAGGGTATTGTTTTGGAACGCCAACCAAACAGACTCTGACTGACGATGGACCAGCCAGTTGGCTGCCACTGTCTCCCGACTTAAACCCTCTAAACTACAGGGTTTATTTTTTGCCTGTACGTGATCTTGATGGTTTGCAAGGGACAATTGTGGACGTCGTAATCTCCAACGCGCCAAAATGCTACGCAACTCATGGGCCGAGATGATAATATCGCTCAGATATCTNGTGGACGTCGTAATCTCCAACGCGCCAAAATGCTACGCAACTCATGGGCCGAGATGATAATATCGCTCAGATATCTTGAGGATTACGAAAGGAGCTCACGTATACGGTGCAAACACAACTAACGAAAACGATTTGAGTTTCTCTATGGAGTGNTGAGGATTACGAAAGGAGCTCACGTATACGGTGCAAACACAACTAACGAAAACGATTTGAGTTTCTCTATGGAGTGCCACAAACCGTATGGTTCTATCTTAAAATAGTATTTGATCATTTAAATTCATAACCAGCGAGGTTTCGCGGCGCCACCTGTATGCCTGATTCACTGGAAATTAATTTGCCAACCCCAAATGAAACATGCTTTGTGCAGAACGGCGTAAAAGGAAAGAACAACACAACAGCATTTTATTCTCCACTCTGATATTCCCACAGCTTCTATTTTACATAGTCACCAAGAGTAAACAAAAGAGATGATTTTTTTCAACCAATTATCGAGATATTCCGAGTTTTGCACAGACACGATCATGCCTTGGATTTATAAATTAATAATATGAAATTTATTAGCCTTGCCTTAAATTTAAAAATTCCGTCTAACTACATTACTAAATACTCATGAGCATTTAGAAGTACTAATTTTAATGGACGTAACGCAATTATTATTAGTTATCACATGATGAGCCTCCTTTATGCTGTAATTGACCATCGGAGTTACCTTATACAGAATTCTCAAGTACATCCACGCTGAAGGAAAGTTCTCACATGTTATGAATGCCACGTTGCACAGTTATGCGCCATAAGAATAAAGGTGACGTAGCCTGATTATAGTGGCGCCCGAATCATTTGGCTATTGAATATGCTATGGATATACATCGTTATTATTTGGTAGCAAACCAGACTTCATTGCCAAGTATATATCTGGGTCAGTATCGTTTGTTTATTGATTTCTGCAAACACGAGGACACATTTTCGCCTTTGATTTGGGCGAACGTGATTGAGCTATCCTAGTGCTAGTTGTTTACTATTGGTTCAATGCCGCCCAGAGAGTCCCAGTAGTGTTGCAAGGGTATATCTGAGTTCGTGAGGGATGGAGGAGTTAATAAAAATCTAACAGCTAAATTTAATTTATTGGTTTATGTACGATGTTGTAATGTAAACACAGTTATTATTCACAACATTCAACTGCATATCCCTACTATTTTATTTATTATCCTATCAACGAGAGAAATATTCAATGCCAATCTCAATTATAATTAAAGTAAATGTCGCTGTCTGTGTATTAGTTGCCATATTTTGAGCCTCACTTACGATTTACAAATATATGATCAGAACATATATCCAGAGGTCTGCCACTCGCGCATACAGTTCCACCTTCCCACAGTCCAGCCAGCCAGTCAGTCTCTCTCCCTACTCTGTCGGTGCTCGCAGACTTCACTAGCTGGTCACTGTCTTCGCTCGCCGCTCCGGTGGTACCACACACCTGGCGTTAATGGCCGGGCCGTACGAGGCCCCAGACTCTCTACACAGTTTGTTTTTCTAACCTACTCTAAAACTAAGTGTTATATGTTAGTCCGCTTTAGGAACGGGATTATTGCGTCTCAGGGCTAACCCCTTACGCTTACAAGGGAAAGAAAAACATGCAAAGAGACGTGCATCGCGGCAAAGTGGGATTGGGTTTCCCATGGCCGAGTTTGGCCATGAAAAACCTCCCTAATGTACTNATCGCGGCAAAGTGGGATTGGGTTTCCCATGGCCGAGTTTGGCCATGAAAAACCTCCCTAATGTACTTATAGTTATACTACATCTAGAAGAGAAAGGGAAAAACCGGCACAGACACCGTAAAAACCCTTTCGACAGGAAAGAATTAAAAATTNGAAGAGAAAGGGAAAAACCGGCACAGACACCGTAAAAACCCTTTCGACAGGAAAGAATTAAAAATTGTTACATGCCTTATGAGAAAATGCTACAGGAGAAAGATAGGTGGGTACCATGTTCTTTATTATTGGGAGAGGAGAAACTCTCTACACAAAGGCACGTCACGACTTATATAGCTCAGCTCGCCTGGTCCAGAATGTTCTTTGCGCCTCGAGTCGAGCCGAGGGGAAGGTGGGGGGACGAGCAGAAAACTCGCAAAGCCACTATCCTAAGACATCCAGTCCTCCCAAGGACGGGAACGGCACGGGTCTCGAAAGCCTTATCGCGGCACGCGACGACGGCCAGTTTGTGATTCTGCGCTCTCTTCCACAATTAACGGTGATGCTCTTGAAACACTGCGCTTCGCACGCCAGCGTGGCAGCGCAGGGGAAAGGGTGCGGAGCGGTTACATTTCAGGCTCCCGCCTACATTGGCGCTTGAACTGCGTTTCAGAGTCTTTGAAATACGCGTTTTCCAGCGGAACTATGAAACTCGCTTCCAATGCGCTGATCTACGAAAAAGAACACACACTTTAGATGAGGACTGTAGAGTACTTTTAAGACATCACGTGCATTACAGTCACCATTTCAGAGCACTCCAAAATGGCTAAAAACGGCTTTTTCAAAGTGTTGTATCTCAAAATAAAATAAACACGTCGGATACACACAAAATTACTCAAGAGCCCTACAATGAATCTTCCCACACACTTTCCATCAATGAAATAATAGAGTTACCGCCGAAAGTCCCATAGGTACACGCCGTGCGACGAGAACACTGCAGGCCAGTTGAGAGTCTTGCACTTATCGGCGATGGCTCACTCATTGCTTCCGCGTTTCTCGGCCTCAAACGCGATAAAAAGCTCCAGGCAGGCGGGAGCCTTAACAATCCTATATTCCAATAATAGAAGAAGAATTACAAACGAATATGTATTTGAAGTCTAGTAGTTCTTCGAATAATAACGCCAATTCTGCAGGTATATAGTTATGAGTAGGGACAGTGACTTTTCACGTAGAAATCTGAGAACACAGTAGACTTCAATACTATATAAACATCTCAGCTGTTGTTATACCTCCATTGGCTGCTGGTGCCATGTCCGTCTTTGACCAAGCCACTCAGGACTAAGTAACCCCGATACTGAACCTTCGTGATTCGTGCGCAAACTGTTAACACGGACCAGAACATTTTTTTACCCAATCAAAGAAGCTGGACCACCCTACAGTGCTTTGGACTGTATCTTGNGTTAACACGGACCAGAACATTTTTTTACCCAATCAAAGAAGCTGGACCACCCTACAGTGCTTTGGACTGTATCTTGTCTCGAAATCTTTTTGCGAAATATCACTACCCCTAGTTATGAGATACGCCTGCAGCCGGCCTCGAATTACCATCCGTATATTCGGGCTCCTGGCAACAAGAACGGGAATCATGTCAAGCGTCATGTCATGCCTGAATGCTGGTTGTGCTATAATTCCGCGTTATAATTTATTCACGAGGTAGAGGGCGTGCAAGTATGTCAGCTTGACGTGTGTCATCAGAGCTCCGTTCATCCGACACTCCCTGCAGGATCGCGAGACCATAGGCTGTTCACGTTTAAACGAAAAANTGTCATCAGAGCTCCGTTCATCCGACACTCCCTGCAGGATCGCGAGACCATAGGCTGTTCACGTTTAAACGAAAACTTTCGATACGAACCGTCTAAAAGTTACTGCCGCTAACTGCATATATTTTAACGGGCACGCTAACTGGCATGTGCGCAGTAAAGTTGGTTACGACGGAAGGAAAGTTGTTCCACGGCTTAGCACTGAATCGAAAATATCAGGCAAATACTTTTGTATACACAAACTATTCAATTTGTTTGCTCATTTTTTAATGCATATAAGTGCAGCTTTCAGTGTCTGTGTACTGATTATTATAATTGCCAGAGTTGGTCTTAGGCATTAGAATTGTAAGGGTCTAAGCACTTGCAATTTGGTTGTTATAACTAACGAGTATTCTATTTTATCGTTTGATTTACATGGACCTATTTGTTACGTGTTTATATATGTGGGCCTGCTGTGCGTTTATGCGTTTGTGCAAATGTACTATATTCTTTCATGTATATGGTGAATATTTAGGCCTAATGCATGCGAGTTCATAATTGTTTCATGGGCTTGTTTAAACTTAATAATCACCTCTTGAATTTAAATATTTTTCAGTACCTTGAATATGAATGTCTCTAATTAGTATTAATTACGTGTTCCATCAATGTCTAGTAAGGACTATTAATATTCTGCAGTGTTTGTTAATTTTTAAGTACTATTATTTTTTTCTTCTTCTAAACTGTACATATAAAAGTGGTTCAGTGTAAGAGAAGGCAAATATGCCTTAACTGCGCTAAATAAAGACCATGTATTATTATCATTGCGGAAGTATTTCAAGAATTACATTCCGATGAGTTTCTGAGAAGCTGGTAGTTGTTGAAGGGAAGTTATTCTGAAATTTGGTCAAAGTAATGTCAATGCCTTCAAGTCCGCCAAAAGAGAGCATGTCAGTCGTTCTTCCTCCCATCTTCCTTTTTGCTCATATTTTTTCNTGTCATCAGAGCTCCGTTCATCCGACACTCCCTGCAGGATCGCGAGACCATAGGCTGTTCACGTTTAAACGAAAAATTTCGATACGAACCGTCTAAAAGTTACTGCCGCTAAATGCATATATTTTAACGGGCACGCTAACTGGCATGTGCGCAGTAAAGTCGGTTACGACGGAAGGAAAGTTGTTCCACGGCTTAGCACTGAATCGAAAATATCAGGCAAATACTTTTGTATACACAAACTATTCCATTTGTTTGCTCATTTTTTAATGCATATAAGTGCAGCTTTCAGTGTCTGTGTACTGATTATTATAATTGCCAGGCATTAGAATTGTAAGGGTCTAAGCACTTGCAATTTGGTTGTTGTAACTAACGAGTATTCTATTTTATCGTTTGATTTACATGGACCTATTTGTTACGTGTTTATATATGTGGGCCTGCTGTGCGTTTATGCGTTTGTGCAAATGTACTATATTCTTTCATGTATATGGTGAATATTTACGCCTAATGCATGCGAGTTCATAATTGTTTCATGGGCTTGTTTAAACTTAATAATCACCTCTTGAATTTAAATATTTTTCAGTACCTTGAATATGAATGTCTCTAATTAGTATTAATTACGTGTTCCATCAATGTCTAGTAAGGACTATTAATTTTCTGCAGTGTTTGTTAATTTGTAAGTACTATTATTTTTTTCTTCTTCTAAACTGTACAAATAAAAGTGGTTCAGTGTAAGAGAAGGCAAATATGCCTTAACTGCGCTAAATAAAGACCATGTATTATTATCATTGCGGAAGTATTTCAAGAATTACATTCCGATGAGTTTCTGAGAAGCTGGTAGTTGTTGAAGGGAAGTTATTCTGAAAGTTGGTCAAAGGAATGCCAATGCCTTCAAGTCCGCCAAAAGAGAGCATGTCAGTCGTTCTTCCTCCCATCTTCCTTTTTGCTCATATTTTTTCNCAATGCCTTCAAGTCCGCCAAAAGAGAGCATGTCAGTCGTTCTTCCTCCCATCTTCCTTTTTGCTCATATTTTTTCCCCTCCAGTCGTGAGAATCGCCTGGCAAGTTGCAGGGCAGTGACAAATACTCACGCGCGCCCTTTCACGGTTCTCGGGGAAATTTTCCCGCCGCGAAACTAAAAGGAAGTTTTCACTGCCGCCTCCCCCGGGACCCTTTGTGGAACAGGAATCTCGACCAGAGGCCTCAGTCGCGGCCTGCGCGGCGTCTTCTAGGGGTGTGTGGTGCCCGAGGGTGGGACCGCGAGGGGGTAACACATGCCAGGAAATTGGTGAGAAATGTTTTCCTGCGCTGCTGGGGCGTCCCGAAGGCCCCTCTCCCCGGTCGGACACGGGTGGGTAGTTCGGCGCTAGGGTAGTTTTCCAGGTAGAGAGGCCGGCCCGGGCGAACTGTTGCCAGATGCAGCAACAACAGAATCGGTGCCTCTTTCTCCCCCTTTCCAACCCAAACATTTTTTTTTTTTTTTTCCCCGCTTGGCCCAGATGTGAAAACTCTTCTGGTCTCGCGGGAACTCCTTCCATGCTCGGTGAGCAACATGCCTTCCACACCACAGCCGGCCGACTGTCTACACTTCAGCATAGTAAGTGCTCGCTTCATACGTTTCCCGGTTCAGGAGAATTATAAGTTGAAATCGAACAGATGAGGGGCCCTGGCTGTCGTCCAGATTTGAGGGTGAGAAGCGTGGGAGCCATAAGAGCGACACTGCCACGCGCATCAAGTGCCCGGTCGCCTCTACGCGCAAGACTCTTGAACTGGCGTGGCATGCGGTGTTCTCGTCGTGTCGCGTGTATAGTCTTCGTGACGTGTTGGGGTGCTTCCTAAATATCATATACCACAAGCTTTATATACTTGTGTTTACATAAACGTATATCATTTTTGGTTAAATTGAACTTACTTATAGTTTATTTATAAATTACAGTATTTAATTTATAGCTAATACGAATAAAGACAGAGAGAAGATAACGTGTGTTGGTAATGCCTAATGAGAAATAGTTCTTGTGCAAAATGTTGTTGCACTGGGTGCGCACGAATGAGGTGCGTTGGTCCCCGGGTGCAATTTTCTAAGCTTGACTGCATGAGGCGGAGGAATATCCTGTAAGTAGAACTTAGGCAGGGCTTTAGAAAATTTTTTTTGNTTCTAAGCATGATTGCATGAGGCGGAGGAATATCCTGTAAGTAGAACTTAGGCAGGGCTTTAGAAATTTTTTTAGTAACCGTGAATGCACTATGCCTGTGGTGCGCTTATCATTTTACTGCTGGAAAGTCTGTAGTCTAAGTTCGGTGGTACTAGCCCCTATCGTGTCAGAGTAGTATATTTTTTAAGATAGAGCTGTCTGGAAAAAAATCGTTTTAAATCAAGCTAGAGGGCTCCAAAATTATATCTACCATACCGTCTTCGCCTGTGGTATGTTTTTGTCTTTTAGGTACCCCTTTTACGTACACGTTTAAGAAGGGTTTAGATTTTAAAAAAATTCGAATGCTATGAAATTTTTACAGCATTAACAAGTTTTTTCTATCTGTGCCTTCAGTGTGAATATAGGTGGTAAATACTTGATTTCTGCTTTTGATGGTATAAATGATCATTAGCGTTGGTTAGGCGAACNAGTGTGAATATAGGTGGTAAATACTTGATTTCTGCTTTTGATGGTATAAATGATCATTAGCGTTGGTTAGGCGAACGCATCCACATCTTACTGCAGCAATGAAACACACAATCAAATAAATTCTTTCAAAGCGAAAATGAGCGTCTGATGTTAAAACTCGCTAAAACAGTTTGGTCGGTGACACCTTACACAATATACGAGACAGCCGGAAATGTGTAACAATTTACAGCGGCTTTCGAATTCCTTCTATTAATAGGTGTGACTACAATCGTTGCTATTTCCGCAATGACTGCCCGTACGGCCGTGAACGCTAACTGGCTTCTCGACCTTGTGAAACTATTTCCGGTGTGAGCGAATGATCGTAGCAGCCGCGCCTAACGGCGACATCTTGCGATGAAGTTAGAGAACCGAAACTATTCGATCGTATAGGCCGTCCACGGTAAAGCGAGAACTTTGAAAGCCCCTGCTTAAAATCTACTTGTATGCACACTGTGTATTCCTCCGCCCTGTATAAAGTTAACGTTACCACGTATCTGATCACTTTATTCATGCGTCGGGCAAGTGAAAATGAATTTTTTTTAGAAAAGAAAATAGTTTACATATTTGCTTATTATTGCACTCGTGTGCATTAAAGAACCGAAAGAAAAAGAAATCATTTCAGTAATCACAAACGTTTACGTAACACTTGATAACGCAACGTTAAGACATGGAACTNAGTGTGAATATAGGTGGTAAATACTTGATTTCTGCTTTTGATGGTATAAATGATCATTAGCGTTGGTTAGGCGAAGGCATCCACATCTTACTGCAGCAATGAAACACACAATCAAATAAATTCTTTCACAGCGAAAATGAGCGTCTGATGTTAAAACTCGCTAAAACAGTTTGGTCGGTGACACCTCACACAATATACGAGACAGCCGGAAATGTGTAACAATTTACAGCGGCTTTCGAATTCCTTCTATTAATAGGTATGACTACAATCGTTGCTATTTCCGCAATGACTGCCCGTACGGCCGTGAACGCTAACTGGCCTCGCGACCTTGTGAAACTATTTCCGGTGTGAGCGAATGATCGTAGCAGCCGCGCCTAACGGCGACATCTTGCGATGAAGTTAGAGAACCGAAACTATTCGATCGTATAGGCCGTCCACGTTAAAGCGAGAACTTTGAAAGCCCCTGCTTAAAATCTACTTGTATGCACACTGTGTATTCCTCCGCCGTGTATAAAGTTAACGTTACCACGGATCTGATCACTTTATCCATGCGTCGGGCAAGTGAAAATGAATTTTTTTTAGAAAAGAAAATAGTTTACATATTTGCTTATTATTGCACTCGTGTGCATTAAAGAACGGAAAGAAAAAGAAATCATTTCAGTAATCACAAACGTTTACGTAACACTTGATAACGCAACGTTAAGACATGGAACTNGAAAGAAAAAGAAATCATTTCAGTAATCACAAACGTTTACGTAACACTTGATAACGCAACGTTAAGACATGGAACTACTTTCCCTCCGTCATCGTTGCCAACTTTACTGGGCAGGTTGAGCCAGTGACAGTTTTCAAAAGTTTATTTAATTGAGCACTATTTGAATGCCGTGCGTAGTGTATACTTCTCTGTTCATTGTGTATCCTTCAGCCATATGTAAAATTCTCATAGCAGTGAGCTCTAATCACTTTGTTCATACGCCAGTCAAGTGAAAACGTAAATGTATTAGGAACTTAAGGCCCCATCCACAATCAACATGGCACACATACCATGCATAGCATAAAGAAGTAAAAAACCTGTATTTATATGTCTTTTAAAATGGCGAAGTTAAGCATGAAGCCTTCTTTGACACCTAACCATTTATCTTACAATCACACAAAACTAACTAAAGAATAACCAATCAATGGATTAAATAATGCAACAGCAAAAACATTTGCAGTATTAACAACTCGTGTACAAATATCACCTCATAAGTAGTCCGTAATGTTATCAAATATAAGCGATAATTACAATATACATTCTATCTACATAAAAATCACAGAAAATTAAAAATGAATGAAACTAGTATTAATGACTGGCAACAAATACAGAATTACAATTCATTGAAATTAATAACTAATATAAACCTTATAAGGAGCCTAGAATATTAAAATTTTAAATGAACGAAACTAGTATTAATGAAAACCGACAAATACAGCATTAGAAATTAACATGGGCTTGCAACATCCACAACAAATATTTGGCGTGGTTTGCGTGACGGTCGTCTCCGAGTATCTTACACCAAGTTTTTAACGCTTGCGAATGAGAATGTGAAAAGGTCACAAAGCTGTCGTAACCAACTTAAGCGTATAAAAATTCTTGTGCTGGCAAAAATTATTTCCTATTCGTGTGCTCTTTCTGATTGTTTTTTTTTCNACTTAAGCGTATAAAAATTCTTGTGCTGGCAAAAATTATTTCCTATTCGTGTGCTCTTTCTGATTGTTTTTTTTTCTTTTACGTTAACGCCGATTGCAGACGGACGGCTTCGCTTGTTATGCTTTATAAGTATTACGTCATTNTTTTTTTTTCTTTTACGTTAACGCCGATTGCAGACGGACGGCTTCGCTTGTTATGCTTTATAAGTATTACGTCATTTAAGCCAAGTCGACTGTGGATAGAGCCCAAGTGTGTTAATATATATATGCCAATTCATTTATCAATATGTATAAAGCACAACACCAACTGATTTGTCATAAATTTAAACTTTACTATCGCAAGACAACTCTAACTATTTTACATGATTCGCTGCCAATTTAAAACTGGAAGTTTGCATGCCACTGTGTACGGTAGTATATGCACAGTTAACGGGCACTGATTTTTTTTTTTTTTAATGGTTGATTTCGCGAGTGTTTACTGTGAATAGTCTTAAAAATATTTTCAGAGATAGAGTAAATAAAAGCGTTCGCGTATTTGATTTGATAATACAATTTAAATGTGCTTATCTGACTTCTTTATTTATAACAAACGGAATAGTAAACCACGTAAACCATTACAGAGTTGAGGCATCCAGTCTTTTATTACACACCGCCATTACGGTTGTGTTAAATTAATATTTGAAAATCACGTATCGACTTACAGCCCAACTGGTGCTTGAGAGAAGGTTGTTGAATCGCCTAGCATTAGTCAACAAAATTCTAAATAAATCTAGTCCAAACACACTTAGTAAACAACGAGTGCGACTGGGCGCCAAACACAAAACACTCGTTGATTATCCGGTGGTTAGTTGAGCACAAGACTCAGTTCTGTTCATACTCGTTCATTGCATCCACACATCGTAACTGGAATACATTACGTCCAGAGCCTAATAGCTTTGCAACTCCCGGCATTGTAGTGAAGTGTTGCAAAATAAATTGTCAAATGTCGCCCGTATTTCCAAAAACACAGTAGAACATGGCGACATAATCTTTGTGGGCACACATGCATACGATTTATTATTTTTTTTATATAATTCGTAATTTGTTATTTTTAAGTTGATATTTTTGCGTTTTTTAATTTAAATCAGTACCAGTAAACCAATTATGTTCTCTATTACAACACCGTAGGAATACGTCAGTAGTTAAAATTCATTAAATTGAGCAGATGTTCTTGTTCTTTAGCGTTGTAGTTATTGTTAGGGATAAAAAAAGCGGACTGCTAATATCGCCATATAAGCCTAGGAGAAAAGAAAATTACAAGTAAAACTATTGCATTTTGAATTTGTAACAATAAGTGGAGAAGAAACATTAAAATATGCTGTTGTTAGAGAATTAAGTAAAATAGTTCTAGTTCTTCATGTTGCAATGCGTGCCAGCATGCAAAGCCAAAAAATAAAAAACCAGTAGGACTATATGCCGGTACGGCGGCATTGTATCCTTGGAATCGCATTTATTTGGACGTGATGGGCTCGTTGCCCCGGAGTACCTCTGGATATGCATACGTCCTTGTCGCTATAGACAGTTTCAGCAATTTTTTTTTTCCGTTACGTACCATAAAGGCAGGATAAATTTGTAAGGTAGTTATGCAGAGATTATATAGTGTTTTTTGCCTCGCCCGTGTTTGTAGTAACCGACGATGCTAAGTATTTTTTTTCTTTCTCAGGAATTCAGAGATTTAATGGAGGCAAAGATTGTGCAGACAGCTCCGCACCGCCCTCAGGCAAATTTATTAAAACGGGTGAATCGAAACATTAAAATTGCCTTACGTAGTTTTCAACCTGATACGCAACGTCACTGGGATGATGTGTTATGTTTACTTTTTCTGTGTTTTAATAATATAGTACATAGTGCTCATAAATATGCTCCATTCGCGGTATTTTTGGGAAGACGTTTTATGCACCCGCTAATAAATGTGTGTTCACTCCATAGCATTTGTTTGGAGAATGAGAGTAATAAAAAATTGGAAGAAATATGGGCACATGTGACACGTAACTTAATTATGTATAAACCAAAAAATGGAACAGAAGAGTAATGTTTCATATAAAGATGTAAACTTTAAATCAGGTGATTTAATTTTAGTTGAAGCTCATCACCTCAGTTCAAAAATCGATTTTTTTTGTGCTAAGCTGGCAGTGAAATGGCGCGGCCCATACCAAATAATTAGGTTACTTTCGCCCCTGACAGTATTGATTATTGATACACATTCTCCTAACAAATCGAAAAAAGTTCATATTTCCCATTGTAAAAATTACCATGTACCCACCAATGCAATGTAAAGGGGCAGCCCCTTCCCCTAAAAATCCCGTAAGCTTTATTGATATTTTGGATGTGAAAATTGTATCATACAAAATATATTTAGAAATTAACGTTTTAAAGAAATGGTGTATTCCCAATATTTAGAATGATGTTAATGATAGTTATTTTAAATAGTATTAATGATATTTAATGGTTTATACTCAGTGTTGGTGGAGTAAATTAAATTATGTACAAATGGGAATGTACGGATTAGTAAAACGAAAAGGTACAATACCCAGATATAGTATATAGAATACGCTTACAGATTTAAATTTAATATTTTGTATGGGTTTTTTGTGTGCATATATGTGTTTTTAAAAACAGCCTTGCCTTGTAGGAGTTGAAATTGTATGACGTTACATTCTACGAGCCATCGTTTTAAGTCCCTGGTGTATGTCTGTTTTACTGCTGCATGCTGCTATTATCATAGGACCTAT
Organism: Clitarchus hookeri; assembly: GCA_002778355.1. Classification (NCBI taxonomy): domain Eukaryota; kingdom Metazoa; phylum Arthropoda; class Insecta; order Phasmatodea; family Phasmatidae; genus Clitarchus; species Clitarchus hookeri. The sequence continues at coordinate 498,637 of NQII01001320.1, forward strand.
GTTCCACGTGAAAAGAAGCCTTCGGTAATGGCATGGCCAGCCGACGCCTCAAGATTCTCTGGATGCGTGAGCAACACCGACGTGGTCGTGTATCAGGGCAGGAGGGATGTGATGGATGGCCTACGCACATCAAGAATTTGCCCAAGTTCACCTCGCCTTGGATTGCTGTTTCTACATGAGGTTCGTGGACAATGGCTTACCTTTGGTGCGATGGGACCCGGTCGACAGACCATCTCGTTGCTGTTGCCTGCGTGAGTGCTGAACGGCAAATGTGCGTGGTGATAGTGTGCTGTTTCGAAGCTTCGCCTGCTTCCCCTTCTCTACGCTGTGCGTCTCTGCGTCTCCATGACAATGCGACGCCGGCCAGCCACGATGCTACAAGAGGGCGTCTCTGCTCCATGAACGTCGGAAAATGTTCGAAAAGACGACGACAAAGTTGCATAAAAGGCTTGTGTCCTCCCTTGCTCGAGGAGACAGGCCAGGGACTTTATTAGGAAAGGAACTTCTGTCCCTATTGTTTTAAGTTGCGGGGGTTAAGGGGGTTTGCTTTGCATAATAATGAAAAGATATGTAATTTCTACTTTTAATTATTTTGAATAACGAAATTAAATATCATGTGTTTGTAGGGAATTTAAAGTCATGCGATTTTATTAAATATTTTTAATAGATTTTGTAATTCCACATTGGGAGTTGGCATTTTGTATTTCAAAAAAAGGAAAATATATCAGAGTTTTGTAACTATTTGTTTTTCTTTGCAAACCCAAAGGAAAAGTTTTATCATATCCTTTGATGCCACACTAACATAAGGGGATCTCTATTCCTTGAAAAACAAACATCTTCCTGAGGAAACAGAGACGAAGTCCTATTTGCACGTGTCCACTTAAACCGTCACAACATACAACACACATCATATTAAACACAGTAACAATATAACAACACTATTTTGTCGAATTTGGTAATAATATGGCGGAAAGATAGACTGATTACTCAAATCCTTTAGGTTTTAAGAAAAAAGGATAATAGGACCTTTTTTGCAGAATATGAGAAACTACTTTTTGTAAGAAATTTTTTTTATCGAGGACCTACAGTTACCGCGATTTTCACAAAAAACCGTTTTTCGGCACCATTTTCCCAAGATGGCGGCACGCGCTCACCTCGTACGAGGTAGAAAAACTAATAGAGGCCATACATATGTATAAGTCCCCCAAGTATCAAAACGGTTGGAATTATTTCCTTCAAAAATCACAATTTCGACGATTATAGTGAATATGTTACTTGCTATGCAAAATATCGAGACTAGATTACACATACGTTTATATCAATTAACGAGTGACTTTAATGTAATATTTATGACGATTATAAAATCAACTTACAGAGTCCTTGGAAGAATTAACACACTTTATAAGTGGTAACATTAGTAATAAAACTATGTTTTTAGTTACTAAAACAGAGTTACAAACGCTATGTGAGGATGTGAAAGCTCAATTAATCGTTGTTGTTAATAACTCGAGAACGCAGCTTGCAACTAAAATAAATTCTATTTTAACTAAAGTTGATAAATTAGAAAAGGCACAGAGTAGTAGAAATAATGTTCCATAACCGACACATTGATTACATTTGTGTTACCTATAAATATGTGATGTGTATATGAAAGATCAATACACAATGTCTGAATCTACTTCGAAATCACAATGTTACAACGGCAGTGAAGAGAAAGGTTTTTGCTAACAAAACACGCTCGAATGGAATTGGATGTTTTAAATGAAGCAGCGATTAGTAAAACGAGTGAGATTAGTACACCGAATGAGATTCCAATGGAGAATAAGATGAACAGGAAACCATTAAAACTTGTAAAGGGAAAAATTATCTGGTAAACTTTCTAAATTGACTCGTAAATATCTAGCAGGTAACAGTAATTCACCAACTCGCAATGCAGCATATGGCGTGTATCATCACGGGAATGTTTGGTACTTAGGGGATTCGGTAATTAACTTTTTACCGGGAGATAAAATACAAATAGGTGATTATGTGACGGAAGCGAAGCAATATCTGTTTGAATTATTATTTAAAAAGGCACTAAATGGGTATTCAGACGCTGGTTTGGAAACATATATAAAACTTGTTAAAGTGACAAATTCTCATTTTCGTAATAACGATTTAGGGAGTATTAAACATATGGACCACAAAAAATTGATATTATTAGGGGATATCATTGGAAGTAGGTTATATGAAGAAGAAATATGTGATAGACTTTCACATGTCTATTGGGACAATCCTAACGAATTAGTGGATAGATTGAGTCTGCTTTTTGCTTCTTAACGATCTGGTAATAATTCACACATAAAAGAAGTAATGTAGATTATTGAAGAATTAACTGAAGACATATATTTATTAAAGTAAAGATGAAATTTAGTAAACTCGCTATGGAGTTGCATGCACCATCCAAGAGTTCATTTTCCCAGAAGAAAGGTTATTACATGGGCGATGAACAATCTTTTGCAAGCTGATCTGTGGGATGTATCTTTACTCTCTAAACCTAATATTGAATTTAAGTGTATTTTGACTGTGATAGATGTGTATTCAAAATTCAATTGGGGGTTACCAGTAAATAATAAAACTGGAGTACATGTCACCACTGCAATGGAGTCCGTTTTTAAGCAGCGCATTCCCAACAACTTGCATACCGATAAAGGATCGGAATATTTTAAATGTTAATATCAAGAAATTAATTTTGATGTATGCCGTTAATCATTACGTCACATACTTTTAAAAGAAGGTGTCGGTGTTTGAATGTTTTAACAAGACTTTAAAGCAGTTATTATACAGATATTTTATGTCGAGCGGGACTAAAACTTGGGTAAATATTCTAACTAAAATTATGAAATTCTACAATTAAATGTATTACAGTACGATAAAAACAGCGCCCATTAGTGTGAAAGACAACATCTTGATGAGGACAGTATAGATCTTAAGGTTTATGATAAGTGGAAACAAACATTTAAAATTGGGGATTATGTCCGTGTGTCGAAACTAAATGAATTTTTGAGAAACAAATATGGGGTTAATTGGTCTTATGAAATATTTAAGGTCATTTCTGTGAAACACTCGTATCCTCGAGTATATTACCTCGAATCTTATCTTGGTGAACCGCTCAAAGGTGGTTTTTATGCATATTAGTTGCAGAAAGTTATTTCGCTGCAAGTATTTAAACTTGGAAAAAAAAAAATATATATCTTTGTTTAGATGGAAGGGCTTCACAAAAACCCTTGATTCGTGGGTAAGTAACTGAACTATTAAGCATTTGAAATCTGGGAATTTTTTTTTCTATAGGGACCTCCTGGTTTCGGGGGAGGTCTTGTTTCTAGGTCAGGTTGATCTACTTTCTCAAAGGGTTCGCCAGGTAAGTCGGGACATACAAATTAACATTTGTAAAGAGATCACCTCGGATTTTTTTGTGACCATATTGTCCAGTTCAAAGGGTAGTGGTTAGGGGGAAAAAAAGCCCACCACACAGGCTGAAATGTGGTCACCTACCACATACATGTATATAAGGGGAGCTCCCACATATGTAAGGAGGAAACCAAAGTTCTGATCCCACAACTGTCTTTTTTTTAGTAGCTTGTGTTGTTGTTCGCCGACTTTTTAACCATATCTCATTGTTGCAGTGAGTTAATGAAAGCATTTGCAGGTTTGCCACCTGTAAGCTTGAACATCGATCGGGATGACTTGGACTTCGGTCTATTGAATGGTGTGGTGTCGCAGTTGCCAGAGAAGCCATTGAATCTGATGCGCGGCCGAAACTTGTTCCCAGCTTGCTTCCGAGGGTGTTCTCACCTCCCCCCGTCCCTTCATCAACACTGGATGGGACTGCCAGCCTCTTGGTGGTCGCTTCTCAGTAGAATGGTTCTCCACCCCGGAGGCAGCACAGGACATCGCCGGGTGGCAACGCGGGGGTCACCCCCATAATGTAGGGATCTAGGTAAATTCTTGCACTTCAACACGGGTGGCAGCCGCTTACCAACATCATCAGCATCATCACCGACATCATCAACATAAAAATATCGATGTGTACACGCATGTCTGACGTCGACGAGTCATCATTCCCTCCCATTGGCCAAGGAAACGGGCGGGAATCGCCAGCATCTCAGGGAGAGTGGAGTCCGCCTGAGGTTAGGGCTGAAAGTCCTGATCTCATGTGGTCTCTCCGTTTGTGAGTTCACCCGCTCCCTCGCTCATTCCATCAGCCATCCATAACCCTAAATATCTAGCGTCGCCCATTTATAGCCTTGTGTGCCCAGCATCACCCGTTCCTTTACCACCTCTGGTCCGCAGACAAGGAGTATGTCTCTCTTCGAGATGCAGACGACAACGTGCGATGATGTTGGAGTTTATTCGCACATTGACTGGAGGTCAGTTGCTTTTAGATGCAATAGACGAGCTTTAAAACTTTTTTAACTTTTGCTACTATAAACTTTCTTTTCAAAATCTTTTATTAATGTTATTCTAAATTTATTATATAAAAACGATTTTTTAAGCATTATTTTAATACATTATATCTACATACATACACATTTACAGTTCAGTTTTTCCATTACCATATTCATTTCATCATCATTATAATTCTATGGAATTATCTCATGTGAATCGTTTTCGACAAGATATTGCTCCGTGAATCATATTTCTACACGACAGGGCTTCGTGAGGATAGAAGACAGTACTCCGTGTTTATTTGCATCAAGTGAAAATTTGGAGTTTGGCCTACAGAAGAGAGCTTTAAAAATGTGATGCATGCATTAACATACCTGCGAAGAGTTTTTGTAATAAATCCTCTCTGTTATTATGTGATTGTGACTTTTGCAAATATTTAATAAAAAACATCAGACAAACATACTGGGTGTCTTTATTGAATAGTATAAAGGATAAGTGTGCAATGTATTCACATACGACTTATATATTACATGGCGAAGGGTGCCGCTGATAGTCTTCCGTCGTCACAAATATGTAGCACATCCGGTACATGTGTGGATTGGCCGAGTGTTCACTCATTCTCCGGTGGGTGACCGAGTCTCAAATATCTTTGCATATGCAGGATGTTGACAACGTTCGATATTAAATTTACATATCAGAATTAAATATTTTCAGAAAACGTCCTATTTTATATTACTAATTAAAATTACTACTTTTAAAACTGGCCATCATTTCTGTCAGGGCCGAATATGAATTGTGATGCAGAACACGATGAACCCAGTTACTCACTGATATGAAGTTTAGCGAAGATGAAAACATTTTTAATACTTCTCCTTAATATATTGTTATCGTCCAGTATTATGGTGACCATATAACGGGTTTCATTTGTGGGGGGGGGGGAGGTGAGATAGAATCAAAATAAATTAGTGATTGAGGCGCAGTGTCGATCCAGCTTTCAAGGTGTGCGGACATGTACTTGGCCTGCTCCATACATTACTTTCGGTGCACAATTTAATTACTTTGCACTCACATGGGATCGACATGTAGTGAATAAGGGTCTAATTGTAGTGTTCAAAGGCGGAACTTCAGTAAGTCGCGAACTGTAGTAAGACTCGAACCCATTATGCTTCACCACATCACAATTTTTTTCAATTTCACCTGGTAGGGGAAGGGATGATGCTCAGTACGTTTCTGGTGATCAAAGTGGTTGGACTGCAATAAGATACTCAGTAACTTCTGTACTTGTTCATATGCAATTACTCTCAGGACGATTATTTTTGCTCTCCCCATTTCTAACCAAGAACTATCCACCTCTACAGCTCACACCTCAACCCCCTCGCCAATCAACTACCCCATTCCCCTTCATGCCCTTAATGCACCATCCTCATCTTAGAAAAATTTCTAAGTCCTATAAATGTCGCTTAGGCGCTACTCACTACAACTAAAATGGTACCCACCAAGTGATGGCTAATCACAGCTCGACTACAAACAAGCGAGGGAAACCATTAGCCAATCACAATACACCTTATTAGGAGTGGAGGAGGGGGAAGACCAGTTTACGATGTTAAAAGATGCTGTCAACCCCAATTCTCATGATAATAATATGTACTTTAAGCCATTATTGCTTTCCAATGGTCCAGAACGCCCATGTTCCCCCTACTGGTGCCTAAAAGCACAGAGTAGATAAGTTTACAGAGACAAAATGGTGTGGCGATTCATTTGATGAAGGCGTACCCATTCTCTGATTGGATAACCGAAGTCTAAATCCTAAAAGCTAATATGCAGTTAAGTTTCAGAAATACGATATAGCAACGTATCCCTGTGAACAAATACACTTTGAGTGCACACTTACTGCCCATCTCGCATCCTTGTCATAAATTTAGAGAGGAACAATGCATATCCTGGCTCCTCATAGGACAAATAAGCTTGACAGAAACACATACATCTGCGAATTTTTTTTTCTATAGTAGGTATTGTGTATAATTTATTCATAAATATAACTGATTTTTTACAAAAAAAATTTCCACGCAGGCTGGATTTCAATGTATTACTTGCATGCCTGCAGTTTTCCTTTCGTTTATTGGCCGCGTGTCTCTGTAAGAAGACCGGGAGGCATTTGACTGGGCAAATTAGAATTAGGTTTCCCCAGAACTGAATGTCTGCGATTTGCGAGCAGGCACAAAGATGCGTAGCAGTCAAAAATAATCAAATCACAAAAGTTAATATGAGCTAAAATATTCTGAGAAATAGATAGACAGGAACTCTTCTCGAAAATCGGGTGTCGCTATCTGACCATTACAAGGTGGCAGCTTGTTTTACACTTGGAAAGTATCGGTCGTGTTTCCAGAAAAATAACGCCTCTTTCGTTTTCATGTTATTAATGCAATATTTATTTTAATCGAGTATTTAAAATGCAGGGTATTGTCTACTCTTATAATTAAATACACACACCAAAAAAAAAAAGTTTGCATCACCGGGATTGTGGTACTGTGTTACTACAGATTAGTCACTGGCCATTTAAAAGTGTGGGATGAGGGTAGGTAAGCATAGCTTAGCGTCTCGTCGACAGCGAGATCATTGGAGACGGAGCAAGTTGCTCAGACAAGCACGATCGGTAGAGACCTAAAAAATTCGCGAGTTCAACGACCTGCAAGCTGAACTCTAAAGTCTTATATAGAAAATATGCAGATGTCAACTGCACATTGGATGTCTGCTGTCATAGTGGAAGGCGACGATTGGGCCAGCGTTCTCCAGGAGGTGTCAAACATAGATAGTGTGGTCCAACGGATGAAGTTATATAAACACACGTATTTTGAATTCTAGCTTGTCCCAAAATTAATCAGCGAATTTTTCAGGTCTCTAACGATCGGCCATGGCCTGTAGCAAGGGAACCATCCCAGCATTCGCCTGGGGTGATTCCGAGGAGACATGGAAAACAGAAATCAGGATGGCCGATCCCGGATTCGAACCCACGTCCCGCCGAATGCGAGTCTAAAGTCGAACCCCTGCGCCACCTCGCTCGGTAATGTGGGATGAAGATACGCACTGCACACAACACCACGTCTCCCATTCCGACGCCTCGTTCTGATGCCCCATCTCTGTCCCAGAGAAAATTCTTCATGAGCAACCAAAGTATGTGATGAGAAACTTTTCTCGAGGCGTGTATTCACCATCACTTTTCTGTACGTGTTGCAAATACTTTCTTTGGTGATGTTTCCTGACTCTTGATGATACTTCAGCCTAGTAACTTTGAAGGCGCCCTCAACGCTCACTCACTGGCGCGTTTCGTAAAGTGGCTTTTACGCGACGCGAAATTTATTTCGCACGAGGCCTCACATGAGACATTTCATTCGAAAATATCAAGAAAATCCCATGAGAAACGAGTCGGCAAATCAAAACTGCGCCGAAATACGTCGTTGCGTGAGCCACGGCCTCGGTACAGCAATAATTTTAATAACTAAATCTTATGAACACGCGCTGTTTTAAAGTAGGGGCTGTTAAATACAAGATGTATATTTTTGTACTCTTCAAACAAAAGAACGAAACCCTCTGAGCTCCCTCCATCCATTTCCAAAGCTAAATTTTCAAGAGTTTTTAACAACGAGAAGAGATAATGGGAAATCGCGGAAAAATTTTAAGTCAACATATCTTCTATAACATTCTAACTAGTTTATTATTTCATGATTGGATGAAAATGGTTTTGACTCGGCTAAGTTGTTTGCAGACCAGTCACGAACGTTCTGCCTCATAGTATCAGAACCCTCATTGGCCCAGTGAAATGGGGTGGTAGTTTCATACATGCATGGCAGTTAATAAGGAAAGAAAACTGTCGGACATGTGTACATTACGTTGAATCCTAGCGAACAGTCTACTATTTCCCGCGATAAACCATCATCTCTGACAATGAGCATTTTTCGCCTGATTTCCCGTTCGCACAGCTACTGTATTGTGTCTGCTCTTCTCCTACCTCTATGGTTGATATGTAGGTGGTCACGTGATTAGCAGAATGCAACCAATATAATCACTTGCTTCGTGCAAAACTCTCCTGAAGATATGACACGCTGTCCGGATTTCGTAAGCGATCAGTCTTGCGCGAATTATTCTCGCATGAGATTTCGCATATGTAGGGGCAGTGATATTTCGCGAAAAGATTTCGAGACAAGATACAATCCAAAGCACTGTAGGGTCGTCCAGCTTCCTTAATTGGCTAAATAAATGTTCTGGCCCGTGCTAACCGTTTGCGCACGAATCAGGAAGGTTCAGTGTCGGAGTTACTTAGTTCTGAGTGGCTTGGTCAAAGACGGACACGGTACCAGCAGCCAACGGAGGTATAACAACAGCTGAGGTGTGTATATAGTATTGAAGTCTACTGTGAGCTCCGATTTTTACGCGCAAAGTCACTGGCCTTACGTACGAGTGTCCCGACTTGCACGAGTCTTGACTGTATCTTGCGTCGTGTGGAAGCTGCTAAGTGCGTGCAGCAGTGCTGCACGGATGTCTCTCGCCTTTCATTGATATCGAAGCACTACGAGCGAGACCGAGGTTTCGCCGCCTTATCGCAGATACAATGATTATCTCGACGATCACGCGTGACGGCGCCATACACTGCGCGAACGTCGCCGTCGTCTTTTATCGCGAGTGGACGCCTGGCGCCTTTATCTCGCCCAGACGGGCTACGTGTCTTGAACTGACTGCACCCAGTTCGACAGTTGACCCGGCTGAAGAGCACTTCAGAGCGCCCCACTCTTAGATTGCGGTGTGCGGTGTAATGAACATTCACTCTCTCTTTCCAATACATCATCTCGGTCGTTAACGCTGTCCTTGTTCCTGCGTGCACTGTTGCCTCCTGATAAGTTATCTTTTTGCAGCCTCGAAAAATATGCCATTTTCGTTGCGTGCGTCCATGCTATCACAATGATAGGGTTTCTCGCTGTTTCAAAGGAGCCAATTTATCGCTCCCCCCCCTTATTTTTGTGTCCTACTAATGATAATGTCTACGCAGGCCTATGCTTATTGTCACCCGATTTTACGACCAGTTGTATTTCATTACAATTTGTCTAAGATCCACTTCCATCATTGGTTGATTTACCTGTCCCGCGTCTTAGGGGTCTGCCCACGAATCACATACGTACAGTATCGGAGTGTCTTGATTCAGATTGGCGAGTCAAATAAGAAAACGTCTTCTCACAAAGAAACGCCATCAATAAGCAAACGAAAACTTCTGGTACGTCCATAGGGCAGTGAATTCTAGCAAGTGAGAAAATCTGTTCGAAAAAATTCGGGTGTCCCTAGCTATGCTACCAGCCGGCCGGCAGCATAGCTAATAGGGACAATCTCACTGCATGCAGTAAGTAGCCAGTCAGACAGGCAGTTTCCAGACCCTTGCATAACCATTCGGAGAATGTTTACGCCCACTTCAAAGAAACCGCCACGCAATTTCGCCTCTGTGTACTTCTCTACTCTGTGACCCGGCCTTAATACAGCCAGTGTCTTCCGGACAACGTTAGCGGAGCACAATCATTCCTAAAAGTGAAATCAGGACCATAGAAATGCGTCTGATCACACAGTCTATTCTGTGCTGCCAAGAACTGTGGGAACTCTGTACATTTTATGTTTTGTATGATAATTTTTTTTTGCGAATACTAGACTGAATAAGGGTTGGCTAACGAAGCGGGACTACACTACGTGCCATATATCTGCGAACCTGAATGAAGGTTACAAACAGCCTTGCTGTTAGGGCTACCGAGGGAGCATGATGCTGATGCCTTTCTTGAAATGCTTCATGAGCAAAACATAGGTAGTCCTTGGGCAGTCTGTCGATGGAGAAATTCGAAAGAAAAGATCGCGTAAACCTTTGGATTGCCCCAGGATATGAATGACAAGCTCATTTACAGAGTGAACATGGTGCTAGAGTGTTCAACGAGGATGAGAGCGAAGTTACGGACGTTAGAGAGGATCTTCATTAGATGCAGTCGCTGCTGGGCTGCAGATTTGCAGGTCTCGTCAGTTATAACTGTCAGGTTGTGGTAATTCATCAAATAATTTTAAAGGCTCTAATACCTGGTATAGCGTTGGAGATCAAGGTCAGATATATATATATATAGAGTGAGAGAAACTGAGGTGAAAAATGTTTGCACTAATTGTTAACGAGAGAAGAAGCCACACAATTACTGAGTGTACCCCAAAGACTGTTCAGCCTACCCAAAGGATTTATTGGTAGAGCTGGCAAGTGTTGAGCATGCTTATGAATGTCTTTGGTCNAAGACTGTTCAGCCTACCCAAAGGATTTATTGGTAGAGCTGGCAAGTGTTGAGCATGCTTATGAATGTCTTTGGTGTTAAATAAGAGCAGTTAAACTAACAGAGATCGGCAGTGTCGATGAGCAAGTTAGTTTATCTAGCACAGGAAAAATGTCTAGCAGGTGGTTCTTTCTAAAGTGACGGTGCTTAATGTTGTCTCTCTGCACAGAGGCAGCACAAACAAGAGCAGTTATATAGCTATGTTGTGTCGGGGTAGAAAACTAATTTCAAAAACGAGAAGGAAGTCACATGGAATNACAAGAGCAGTTATATAGCTATGTTGTGTCGGGGTAGAAAACTAATTTCAAAAACGAGAAGGAAGTCACATGGAATCCTTTACTCTTATTTGTTTTCCATATTCAGTGCTAAAATGAATGTCAACCAAGAAAAATAAAAGCCTGGGATTTTTAAAATTTGAATCATGGGAACTAATCATATAATCTAGGATGCATGCGGTAGACTTATCCCACCCTTGCGAATTGACCAAACATAAATAATACACTTTTCCCAAGTACAAAGAAGATTGTAATCCCGCATGAAAATAATTAACACACAAAGTTACATCAGATCACTTCGTCTCATTACAACCCCTTAATTGCTTAAGTGTAGCCAGTAAGGAGTCATAAGCACAAACAAGTGTCTCGGTAAAATATTGACCTCATTTGCATATTTCTATGACCAACAAATGTCCCTGTGTCTTCTCGCAGCTCAACTCCTACGACACTCCCTTTCGGCCAGTCACAGCACAGGACCCCTCTCTCCCAATCAAACCAGCCAACCTGCAACTAGCAAGGCATGAGGATATGTCCTTGACTAATTACCACGCAGGAAGGTGGCAGGCTACCCTGCCGATAATTATGGCCAGTGACTTTTCGCGCAAAAATATCAGCACACAGTAGACTTCAATACTATATACACACCTCAGCTGTTGTTATACCTCCGTTGGCTGCTGGTGCCGTGTCCGTCTTTGACCAAGCCACTCAGGACTATGTAACTCCGACACTGAACCTTCGTGATTCGTGCGCAAACTGTTAAAACGGGCCAGAACATTTTTTTAGCCAATCAAGGAAGCTGGACGACCCTACAGTGCTTTGGGCTGTATCTCGTGTCGAAATATTTTCGCGANTTTTTTTAGCCAATCAAGGAAGCTGGACGACCCTACAGTGCTTTGGGCTGTATCTCGTGTCGAAATATTTTCGCGAAATATCACTACCCTTACCAATACACTAGTAGTTGCTGTTGCGGAGAGCGTGTAAGGGCGAGCCGAACCAATTAAAGCACTTTTACCATTCTTGATTTCTCGCTCACCATGCGATCTCATACCAGCCAGCTCCTACTATTGAAACCAAATGTTTTGCCTTTATAAATGATACCCACTAAAATATTCAGAATTACTTATAATTAGAGACCTGAAAAATTCGCGGATTCATTTTGGGACAAGCTAGAATTCAACACACGTGTGTATGTATAACCTTATCCATTGGTCCACATGGTGTTCGACAGCTCCTGAAGAACGGCGGCCCAATCGGCGCCTTCCACTGTGACAGCAAACAACCAATACACAGTTGACATCGGCATATTTGTACACGAGACTGTAGGGTCTAGCCTGCAGGTCACTGAACTCTCAAATTTTTCAGGTCTCTACTTATAATTAATTTTCCTTCGTGTATAAACTTCACGTTTGACTTGGCACATATCCTCGTGATTCCACATAATTGTTTCTGATCTTATGTGCAAGGCCAGGACTCCGGAAATTCCCTATACTTCACGAAGTAAAACTTCATCAGTTTAGCCAGGGGAACGTAATGGAATAACTTTTATTTAATCATCAATGAACGGTCAATGCTACCACGATCGCTTCTACAATAATAACTCACACATAGCTAAATAATAATTTCCATTTTTTTCTCTCAGTTCTTCGTTTGCCTACCTGCACGACGGTTGCTCATTATGCAATTATAACAGTTATTGAACTACAACACAGGTTTACTGAGCTTGTACGTTATGGTATATTTGCACATGCCATTTTAACCCAATCATAGATTCAAATTGACAGAGAACCCTGTGATGTTATTGTTACCAAGTACAGTAGCTAAGACTTGTAGCGATAATAGGCAACCCTAGAGTTTGTGTATTACTTCACGTGCCTTGGGACACTGAAGATAAAACTAAGAATTACTTTTTTTTAATTGACCGTATTTCTTTGTGAGCAGTATGTTAGTTGGTAGGCTATGGGGAGTTGAAGGAAGTGATCGGGAATCGAATGCCCATAAGTAGGGCCAGTGATTATTCCCGTAAAAATCGGAGCACACAGTAGACTTCAATACTATAGACACATCTCAGCTGTTGTTATACCTCCATTGGCTGCTGGTGCCGTGTCCGTCTTTGACCAAGCCACTCAGGACTAAGTAACTCTGACGCTGAACTTTCGTGATTCGTGCGCAAAGGTTAACACGGGCCAGAACATTTTTTAGCCAATCAAATAAGCTGGACGACTCTACAGTGCTTTGGGCTGTATGTTGTCTCGAAATCTTTTCGCAAAATATCACTGACCCTACCCATAAGCATAGATTAATCGCTCGTATGTTAAGAACATTTTATCTACGGTTTCTTTAAACTTTTTGAAATAAACCTTTGAAAAATCATCCCGTATATGACGTGTATCGCTGTTTCTTAAATATGCCATTATCACAACCGTTTTATACTCGTGTTAACATAAAGGAAACTTATTTTTGTGAAATTTAAATTTAACTTACATTTAATCTATAAATTATAATATTCCATTTATAATTAGTAACTTACGAATAAAGCAAGAGAGAAAATACGCGTGTTGGTAATGCCTAGTAAGAAATAGATCTTAGGCGAAATATTATTTCCCAGAGTGCGCACAAATGTGGTGCGTCGTCCCTTCAGTGTGATTTTCTAGAGTCGGTTAAGCTTATTCACACGAGGCGAAGGAATATCCTGAAAGTAGAACTTTAGCAGGGCTTCATGAAAGTTGAAAGTAATAAAGAATTGACTATAACTGCAAATTAAAATGGATTAGAAGCTGATATGACAAGCCTACGGCCGTTGAAATAAGTAGACGAAATAGCATAATATCGCCCGGTCTGGCAACCCTGCGCGCTAGACCGCTGTGGAAAAGAACCAGCAGCTACGTCACACACACGTACTACACTCCTCATTGGGTCGGTAAAGCGCATATCAAAGGAGAAGAGCAAGTGTTGGGGTTGGCACTGCCTGCGACGCACGGCGGTCTGAGCGCCCAGACAGCTGCTACTCTGTGTCACATAGGCAAGTACACGCAGACGAGATGGCGGGGCGGCTCCTTTCGACGTGAGCGTACCCATTGTCTGATTGGCTGCGCGAGGCTCTGGGAACGCCTTGTGTCTGATTGGCTGCGCGAGGCTCTGGGAACGCCTTGTGTCTGATTGGCTGCGCGAGGCTCTGGGAACGCCTTGTGTTTGATTGGCTACGCGAGGCTCTGGGAACGGGCCTTGTGTCTGATTGGCTGCGCGAGGCTCTGGGAACGCCTTGTGTCTGATTGGCTGCGCGAGGCTCTGGGAACGGGCCTTGTGTCTGATTGGCTGCGTGAGGCTCTGGGAACGGGCCTTGTGTCTGATCGGCTCCTGCGCGCTGCGAAAGGTTCGCTATTAGCCGGGCTGTAGTCTGGCGAGTAGATATCAAGCGCTGTATGGCGAACGGCGTAGCGACATGTTGTTTGCCAGTGACGCCATTTTGCTGCCGTGTGCTGCTGGATTTCGCCTCAGTCTCTTCAAGTACCATGTGGTCGAGCTAGGACAAAAGCTTTCTTGGACGCACAACCTCGAGGTAATTTAACAGCTTCACCGCCAAACATGCATAACTAGTTGGCCTGAAGTCGCCAAATTTCAACGAAAGTAAAGCATAGAAAATAACATCTCCATATTAACAATCTATTTTTATGTCAGATAGAGGTGTTGCATTATATTTCTCTCTTTATTTTATTTAGCCCTTCGGAATTAANAACAATCTATTTTTATGTCAGATAGAGGTGTTGCATTATATTTCTCTCTTTATTTTATTTAGCCCTTCGGAATTAAGACGAAATACATTACGGTTTTCCTAACCCACCTACCAACTATCACCAAAGTTAAAGCGTTCCGCGACTGGTAAATTTACGACTATAATCCATTCATGGTTACTTCACACTTTACTGAAGCGCTGCTGAAGTTCTACTTCCAGGATATTCATCCGCCTCGTGGGTAATAAGCTCAACTTGTCTAGAAAATTACACCGCAGGACAACGCACCGAATTCGTGCGCATTCATTTGCAATAATATTTTTCATGAGAACTGATTCTTACTAGGCGCTACCAAAACACATAACTGTTTTTATTGATATTTATTATAAATTACACATTATAATTTTTAAATAAAAGCTAAGTGAAACTTCAATTTTACGAAAACTAAGATAATTTTGTGTTAACGGAGGTATAAGCGGTTGTGATACGTGGCGTACTCAGGAAACAACTAAACACGTCTACATGGGGTGATTCTCCCAGGGTTTGATTAAACAAGTGTGAAGAAACCGCGAGTAGGCTATACACACCTTTCAAACATACGTTAATGATATACAGTACATCAACAACGACAAAGTAGTTAAGTTCATCACACCTAACATTTTGAAATACCGGCGAGCTTTTTNGATATACAGTACATCAACAACGACAAAGTAGTTAAGTTCATCACACCTAACATTTTGAAATACCGGCGAGCTTTTTAATGCCAAGCCTATTTTTGCTACCATTCCTCCCTTCCTAAAAATTTAAATAATACCTGCTACTGATTAGCCAACCCCACGTTTGCTCGAACCGGGGCCGTGCATAAAAACATCACCCACGGCATGTGAATTAATCGCACACGAACCCTTTTGTGACATCGTGACAGACGTGCTGCCGGCGTGCGTGCGAGAGATAGCAGAAGTTAACGCACTGCTGCCCAATTCTCTGTACCGTTGCTCTGTTTCGGGGCAGGCTTGGCTTGTGTGAAACCAACGAAGCTCTTTGTAGTACTCGACCAAGTGTGGCGTGAGTGGAATATGACATGCCACTAAACTTNGATATACAGTACATCAACAACGACAAAGTAGTTAAGTTCATCACACCTAACATTTTGAAATACCGGCGAGCTTTTAATGCCAAGCCTATTTTTGCTACCCTTCCTAAAAATTTAAAAATTACCTGCTACTCGCGCTACTTATTAGCTAAACCCTCGTTTGCTCGAACCGGGGCCGTGCATAAAAACATCACCCACGGCATGTGAATTAATCGCACACGAACCCTTTTGTGACATCGTGACAGACGTGCTGCCGGCGTGCGTGCGAGAGATAGCAGAAGTTAACGCACTGCTGCCCAATTCTCTGTACCGTTGCTTGGTTTCGGGGCAGACTTGGCGTGTGTGAAACCAACGAAGCTCTTTGTAGTACTCGACCAAGTGTGGCGTGAGTGGAATATGACATGCCACTAAACTTNTGTGTGAAACCAACGAAGCTCTTTGTAGTACTCGACCAAGTGTGGCGTGAGTGGAATATGACATGCCACTAAACTTCGCTTTAGTACTGACAGAAAATGGCGAGCGAGTGTGTGTAACAAGATTGCACGTAACGTATATTGTTTTTTAGTGGTTTATTTCCCAATCTTGAAAAAATTCCACAGATTTCCACACACGTAAATAAAACTAATTGAAAGTACGTCGTGTCACGTTGTAACAGGGCGGCTTCAGAAAGAGAAAACAGAATTTAAACAGTCAGGGAAAACTAGGAATCAGCAGGATATTTTCCGAGATGTCTGGGAACTATTTTACATGTTAAAATGCTTTTAATTATTTATAATCCTCCTGTAAAAAAAGTTTGATTTTCCTGCAACTGGTGGTTTTGTGTAAGGGACAATCACTGAATGTCCATGCGATGTTTTGTAAGTAATACATTTCAGTTGTTTACAAAGTTTGCAATAGTATCTAAACTGGAGTTTATTAATTGATTGTGTTGGTTTGCATTATACGTATCTTTATTCTCTTAATTCTTACATCTTCTAGGTGCTGGTTATGTGTATTAAACATATCGGAGACTACGATGAAACTCTTTGAAAATGCCTTATATATATATGAGAGAGAGTAGTTTTTATACCAAACACCGTATAAAATGTAATTTTTATGCGCAAATAGCTAGATCTATTATGCATATATATGTTACATGTTTTCGTCCTATTCTCTACCACTCTGCACGCAATAAGCCTTGAACGCCATCTGGTGAGTTGGAGCGTCAACATTTGTGGAACCTCGAACAGATCTTTGTAAGGCTCCTTGTGGGGTGATATAACAGCGTGAGTGAGTGAGTGAAGAGATTTGAGCGGCCCTTAACATCGAGGTCTTGAGAGCTAATGAGGGGAAAGTGAGGTGGGTATGGAGCAGCGTCGGAATTAAAAGGGCAGGGGGAAACGGGAGNAGCGTCGGAATTAAAAGGGCAGGGGGAAACGGGAGATCCCCGAGGAAACCCTCTGACCAGTGGAATCGTCCGGCACGATCCTCACATGCGAAACAATTATTCATAATTTCTTGATTACAGAAAGGCAATTTTTCTAACAACGTGTAACTCTATTCTGAGTTTATTTTTTATTGCTTTTGTTCGGAATGTCAGTAAGGACTATTTTGTATTTGAAGTTCTGCCATACGCACATTAAAAATGTCTCGGAGAGCCTATACTTCAACTTGAATCGCCCGCCAAAATCGTGTTCCACTGACGCTGCATAACCTCTGCAGCAACGCGGAAACAGGTGGCAGTGATCATCAGTACTCGTCAGTAGTATCGGAACAATAGTTGACACGTTACTGAAATTACTGGCCAGTGAAATCAGTGGGTAACGGAAGGCGGCCAAACATGGCTAAGAATTTGGTATTCTTGTTAGCTGTGATAAACCTTAATATGTATGTTAAATTAATGAATTTACGGATCATGATTCCTCGATTTTTTTTTAGTGGAAGAAGCACCTTTTTTCAGCCAATTTACAACTGGGAGGAAGGACATAAATAAGAACGTTTTTTCTTCTCTCTCTCTCGTCCTTATTACGGGGCGCTGTATGGTTGTGATAGCAAGGCGTCACGCTCCTGTGGCGAAGATGCCCGGCCAATGACGGCTCGAGGTTCCGCCCGAGGCTTGACTAGAAAATTGAGAGTGAGAAATATGGGCGCCTGTCTTCAGCGACGGTGAAGGTGTAGCCAAGACCCTTGTAAAGTGTAA
>NQII01001320.1:518749-579650 GCA_002778355.1 Clitarchus hookeri
ACGCTCTCGGGCCGCTGGTGGCGGCTGCTGCGGAAAGGGGGTCGGCGAAGAGAGAGGGTGTGTGGTGTGAGGAGGTGAGGGGGGTGGAATATGTAAACTTCCGGGTGTCGAGGTCGGAGCTGTTTGCTTTCTAGGGCTCTCTCTCCTTGTGCAGTATAAATAACCTGGCAGGAATGCGTGGTAAACACCACTGGAGCGGGAATAGTCATGGGCTATTTCGATTACTGCGGGGGCGGGGACCCCCCTCCTACCACCACCCAATTATCTTCTTCATTTTGCAATGTCCTTTGTCTTCCTCTTTAAACCGCTCTTTTTCTTCGTTCTGCCGCCAAACTGACCCCCCGTGAGTTTTTTTTTATTTCAGTCACGGCCGTCGTTTGAAGGACCTCGGAGGACCCTCGAGAGAGGAAGATACCACCTACCACCTTTCCCGATGCCTGTCGCCCACTCCTGAAGCTTCGCCGAGGAGGTGAGTTATGTATTCATTATTTCTTATTTATGTCCCTCACTGGAAGGCGCCTCCTACGTACATCGGCTCCAGGCCTGCAGAGCATTAATCATACCGTTGTAATTAAGGACCTCTACGATATATTTCCGCACAGGTTCCTTCCCACTGGCGAGGCATTAAATGGACGTTTGATTGTTTCAATTCTTCCAGTCTTGTCGGCAACGTGGACTAGAGTATAGGATCCGGACTGAAAGATTACTTTAAACACCGCCGACAGGAGTTCACTGGGAGTAAGTGTATTGTTAGCGTGTTTGCACGTACGGAGGAGTAGTATTCTAAATTTGGTTTTAATCTATTTCTAAGTTACAAGAGTAAAAATGTCAAANGTTTGCACGTACGGAGGAGTAGTATTCTAAATTTGGTTTTAATCTATTTCTAAGTTACAAGAGTAAAAATGTCAAATAAAAAAAATAAATGCGAAATGTCAACCTAAATGGACGCTAATTTTTTTTAAATCGTAATGTTGGATAGACAAACATTAAAGTTACTGGATGTTAACAACATATAGGAAGGCAGAGATTTTTGATCTGGTAAGACTAGGAATGGGAAATGCTGGCCTCAAAAGAACTGCGAAACCAAAACAATAGCTAATCTATCGTCTGTTTATTTTTCGTGAATCGCTTGTTCTCTAGTTCACACAGTTGCCTGAATATGTTACTGCGCAGCTTTCAGTTCATGTTCACTTCATCTTCGCTCTTGTTTACATCTCAACCCGGAATGAAAACTTCATCTTAAACGAAATTTTCACTCTAGTTTCTATTCACATTCGCTAGGCTTTGACTCCAGTCCGAGTTCAGTCGAGTCCTTAGCTTTGCTCTAAACGCATGAGTGTCTCTCGCATAACCAACAATTTCACGGGAGCGAAGTCCAGAATTAACGAGCAGCTAAAGGTATTCCAACTTTGGCTGGTGCAATAAGTCCATTTTATACCTCTCTTAGAAGTAAAAAGAGCAACTACGGGAATTTCAAGTGAAGCTCTTGACGTTTCGCTAGCGACAATTCACATAATTCGGTAGCGAAGTTCAGTGCGCCGTCATACACTTGCACGTTTACGGTTAGCGTGCTTTAATACACATGCGGAACAGGACATATGACAAGGCAGTTTTAGGATGTGTTAGAAGGTTCCAAAGCAGAGGCGTACGAAAAAATAACTTGTAACGAGTTAAGGTAGGTCAAGACACTTCAGATATAGTTAGAGTTAATGTAATTTCGCGAAAAGATTTCAAGACAAGTTATATTCCCAAACACTGTATGGTCGTTTACCTATCTTGGTTGGCTGAACTACTTTTTGACATGTGTTAACTGTCTGCTTACGAATCACGTAGGAGCAGTGCCGATGTTGCCGAATTCTGAAGTAACATAGTAAAATATGAAAGCGCCTTTTCAAGCAGACAGCAACCAATAGAAATAGACAAACTGCTGTTAGGTGTTTATAGTATTGAAGTCTACCATGCCCATATATTTTTTTTCGCGAGAAATCACTATCTTTAAACATAGTACAACAGAACGCGCGTATGATGCGCTACTTACACACGTAGTTGAATTGTCGTTGCAACAATTCGTAGGAACACACGTCTAAAGCTGTGTTCACGATGCAGCGACGCGGCGTGGCTGACGACGACAGCCGACGGCAGTGTATGAAAGCTATTCGCAACTGAGCGACAGAACGACGGCGGCAGTCGCCGATGCAGAATCTGCTGCTGTCCGGTGTCATTTTGTTATATTATGCTATAAACATCAAGTTTGCATCTCCAATATACAAAATAAAAAAATATATTGTGGATTGTTTATTTCCTACACATAGACGCGAACACCTATAAATAGGGGCAGTGATATTTCGCGAAAAGATTTCGAGACAAGGTATAGTCCAAAGCACTGTAGGGTCGTCCAGATTCTGTGATTGGCTAAAAAATGTTCTGGCCCGTGTTAACCGCTTGCGGACGAATCACGAAGGTTCAGTGTCGGAGTTACTTAGTCCTGAGTGACTTGGTCAAAGACGGACACGGCACCAGCAGCCAATGGAGGTACAACAACAGCTGAGGTGTGTATACAGTATTGACGTCTACTGTGTGCTCCGATTTTTACGTGAAAAGTCACTAGCCCTACCTATAAATGAATCTAAAAACAGACAACAAATGTTTACTTTTTTTTTTTTTTTTTTTTTTTTTTTTTTTTGTGAAAGGGAACATCAGAATGTTACATTTCTTTCATACACTTAATTCTTGGTTACTTACAAATTTCATGAAGCCCTGCTAAAGTTCTACTTCAGGATATTTCTCCGCCTCATGCAAACAAAGCTTAACCGAGTCTGAAAAATTACAAATGGACAACGCGCCGCATTCGTGCGCACTCAGTGTAATAATATTTTGCACAAGAACAATTTATTACTACACATTACAAACACACATACTTTCTCGCTGTTTTTATTCATNGTAATAATATTTTGCACAAGAACAATTTATTACTACACATTACAAACACACATACTTTCTCGCTGTTTTTATTCATACTAATTACAAATTAAATATAATCTATATATAAAATATACATACAAGTTCACTTTAACCAAAAATAAGGCACTTTTATATTAACACAAGTATAAAATGCTTGTGATACGTGGCACATTTAGGAAACAACCAAAACACGTTATACGTAGGGCGATTTTTCAAATATTTGTTTCAAAAAAATGTGAAGAAACCGTGACGAGTTAGACCGAACGTTGTCTTCTGCTCGCGTGCGCAACATTGACTACAAATGTGAAAATCACGCACACACCGGCCCTTTCATATTAACAAAATATTTTGACTAAATCTGATGTATTCGAGCTGTATTAAAACGAGGGTAGAGTAAGTATGCAAACATCTCAAAGCCATTGCTTACNACTAAATCTGATGTATTCGAGCTGTATTAAAACGAGGGTAGAGTAAGTATGCAAACATCTCAAAGCCATTGCTTACAATAAACAGTGTTCTAACCTCAAACACTATCCACGTCGCTTTGATAGTGCGGTTCAGAGTTGCCAACCTTTTAGAGAGTTAGTCTCTAAATAAATACACAAAAATGACCATAAAATCATTGAAGTAATCATAGTCTATTTCACAATTGAAATGTAGACAAATATATTAAAATGTTTGTTTTCCCGCCTTGAAATATATATTATTGCTCGTTACATTTGCATAGAGGTCGCGGTGGCTGAGCGGTTAGCCTGCTCGCCTCCCACCAAGGCGAACCGGGTTCAATCCCCAGCCGAGCCACTCCCGGACTTTCGCATGTGGGAATCGTGCCAGACGATCCCGCTGGTCTTCGGGTTTTCTGGGGATCTCCCGTTTCCCCCCGCTCCTTTATTCCGGTGCTGCTCCATATTCACCTCAATCGCCCTCATCGGCTCTCAAGACCTCGATGTTAAAGAGTCGCCCAAATCTCTTCACTCGCTCTTGTTACATTTGCGTAAATGCTTTTTACGATAAACTGAGTACTTTTGAAAGCCCTGCCTAAGATCTACTTGTATGCAGGCTGTGTATTCTTCCACCACACGTAAAATTAACTTTACCATGGTGACTTTATCCATGCGTCGGTAAAATGAAGCAGTGAAATTATATAAACNACCACACGTAAAATTAACTTTACCATGGTGACTTTATCCATGCGTCGGTAAAATGAAGCAGTGAAATTATATAAACGTAAATATTCTCCAAATTTACTTCTTACACTTACATTCATTAAAGAAACAGAAAGCAAAATAATTTCATTTCAGTATTTGCAGATGTTAACGTAGTACTTTNTACACTTACATTCATTAAAGAAACAGAAAGCAAAATAATTTCATTTCAGTATTTGCAGATGTTAACGTAGTACTTTTAATTTAACGTTAATATATAGAACTACATTTCCTCCTTTGTTACCAACTTAACCGAAAGTTTATTTCAAAAGTGCTCAGTTAACTTTGAACAGCCCGTACATTCGTATATGTAAATACCACTGTCAGAAACTGAAACAATCATTAAAGGCAAGTAACAAATCTCATCTGATATACTTAAATAATGTATTTGCACAGCATGCATTTAAATGCAGTTCCCTCAAGCTGTATACATGAATACTTCAGTTAGAGGTTCCCAACGGTTTTGTTACAACGGGGCCGAACCGTATTGTATTTCCTTCAAGATACAGCCCGCGTATTTAACTACAAAGAGAGAATCACGTTCAATAAACCGTGTAATTCACATCTCCAGATATTCCCATGTTCTTTCTAGATATACATAATATTTTCCCGGGAAATTAACAATCCTGAAGTCACGAAACAGCGATAATATGGCAATAGGAAGAAAACCTTCAGTCTTCCTTCAAATAAAAATATTTGCCAAGATGTTTTTAGAGAAATATCTAACTTTACGACTTGTCGCAAATACGAAATTTGGCCACCAGACCATCTTCTGTAATCACCAGATCTGGTGGAGTGGAGTGGAGATATTTGGGTGGCTCTTAACAGCGAGGTCTNCCAGACCATCTTCTGTAATCACCAGATCTGGTGGAGTGGAGTGGAGATATTTGGGTGGCTCTTAACAGCGAGGTCCTTGAGAGTCGAAACAGATCTGGTAGAAAATCACCACGTTGGCAACCCTGGTGCTGTTGACAGGAAAGCAGTCCAAGGCTGGAACACAGAGAGTCGCTAGTGCGCAGATCGTGTGCGCACTCTACGGTTAGAAGTACTGCTAGTGACATCATGAACACTGGCGCCGAAAACGAGATGGGAAATGGCCTTCCCCTCCCTCACACTTTCCAGCCAGTATGGGCGTCGCCCGCCTGGTTTGATAGACAGCTAGCTTTCACTCCTTCAGCTTGCAGTAGGTATTTATTAATTATGGTAAACAACTTACCTCGTTGTTTTTAAGATATATTTCATTCATGTGTATTTACTTAACCTAGATAAAAATATGCACGACATTCGTACATAACCACACGCCCCAAATATACAACACAAATCAAGAGATGTGGAAGTGAAGTGGAGAGATTTGGGCGGCTTGTAACAGCGGGGTCTTTACAGCCGGCGAGGGCGAAGTGAGGTGAGTGTGAAGCAGCGCTGGAATGCAAGGTTTGGGGGGAAACGGGAGCACCCCGAGAAATCCCGCCGACCAGCGGCATCGTCCGGGGCACGATTCCCACGCGCGAAAATCCGGGAGCGACCCCGCGCCGGGAATCAAGCGCTGTTCTCCTAGGTGGGGGACGAGTAGTCTGACCACTAAATCTCAACGGTCCCATGAAAACGTGAAGTCGGCTCGTATGGGCCGCGAGCAAATTCTCTCGGTCGGCGTAGCAAGCCGAGTTGTGACACACGCGCGCGGGAACAAGGTCAGAGTGGAACTTCGTCACAGTTGCAGTCATAATGTGACTCAACTAAGTTCCCCGGCTTTCCTTGGTCCGTGAATCAGTGTTCGGCGAACGGCGATCAGTCGTCATTCCGCGTCGCTTCGAGCGGGCTGCGCGGTTTAGTTTCACAAGTGTCGGGAGTTCAGTTGTCTGTGCGCCTGAAGCCGATTTCAACATCTGAGGCCCAGAAGCAAGGGGGCGATAAGGGCGACGTTGCCACGCCCTCGCCTCTACGCCCTCGCCTCTACGCGCAGGGCTCGCAACTGGGCTCGCAACTGGCGTGCAGCGTTCTCGTGTGTGGCGCTTGTGTCCGGGTAGTGCGTCTCCAAGATGCAGCAGTCTGAAAAAGACGTTCGCAACAATGTTAGAGGGTTCCAAATAATATTTATAGCATGCGTGGTGTCTTATAATGTACCATTCCGTCCACGTCTAAAGCATGGTTTCTTTTCGAGGGGGGGGGGGCGTACTTCAAACAGCCTGCAACGCAAGGTAGGCAACTGCCGTAAATGCCAGGGCGTAGGTAGACAATGGGACATGTTCTGTGAATTTTATTGCAGTAACATAAAAATAGAGGGAACCTGTCCCTAGGGGAGTGAGCGGTGTGTGTTAAGCATTTTTTTTCACTTGCAATTCCTGAGGCAAGCAGTTTATCATCTTTATTCAAAGTGTATTGTGGTCAAGGCAATAAATTTGGTTAATTTCTACAGACCCATTTTAATTTGTCGTTTTAGGCGTTGCAGGTAAAACATATGGATGCATGCTGTGCTTAACATAATGCTTTTGTTGCTTCGCTGTTACAACTAATGAGGTGTAGGTTTTGTGTTGGACGAGAGTGACGTGAAGCACCTGTTACCCACAGGGAAGATCATTATACACAACCACACAGTGTACAGTCAGTTAAATATGACCTTCCTGGGCATCGTGTGGTACAATACTGTATCCTCTGGGGGGGTTAGTGGGTTACTCAGTGGAAACAGCGATGTTAGTGTTTGCGAGTGACGGAGTGATACAAGTGTTGGTCTGTTACCGATTTCCGTTAGCTTTCACACGTGTCCAACGTGTAGGAATTGTGATTTACGACACACCTCACACGACAACGGTTTCCCTGCTGTATCAAGGTGAGTGGGTAGCCACCTCTAACTAATACGTAAAATATGTTTACTATGAAGGTGAAGGAATCGGCCATGGCCCGTAGTATAGAGCCGTACAAGCATTCGCCTGGATTGTTTTCGGAAAACCATGGAAAAAAACCCGAAACCAGGATAACCGGACCGAGTGCGGCACCTCGCTCACACCGTCACCTTGCTCGGTACAGTGCAGCCAGCGTGTCCTATGTAGTCTGAACCAGCAGAACTGGAGTTAATGCAGCAATGGTGATAGGCCCACTACTTCTAACTTGTTTTGAATATATACAGAGCTGTATGCCGATCTCAAAGTGTAACTCGTAACTATAAGCTGTTCACGGTAAAGTGAGCACTTTTGAGGCCCTAGCTACTTTTTTTTCCTTTCAGCTATTTTTTTTATCCTTTAACCACATTTTTAAATAAATATTGCCACGCAAGTAATAAACACAGTGAGTATATTCCACAGCACTCAGAAGTTAACGTCTAAGGCTAAAATAAAATTTATTTATTGACTATTATTCCAAATGAGAGGGCTTTTAAAAGTACTCACTTTGCCGTGAATAACCTATACACAGAACGTTATATATGATACAACAACTATCGTCCATTTTTGGTTATTTTCAACTTTCCTGAAGCTCTGTTTAAGTTCTACTTCCAATATATTCCTCCGCCTCAGTTAAACAAAGCTGAATCTAGTCTAGAAAACACACCAAAGGAGCACTGCATTCGTGCGCACTCAGTTTATTTACATTTTTGCATGAGCATGATTATTTACTAAGCATTACCAACATACCTATTNCATTACCAACATACCCATTTATCGGTGTTTTGTGATTCTAATAAACTTATATGATTTATAAATAAAATTTTAATTTAATAAAAAATGATGAACTTTTATGTTTTTTATGTTAGCACGTGTATAAAATACTTATGATATGTAACACAAACGAAACAACCAAACACGTGATACGTGGGGTGATTTTTCAAAGTTTTGATTCAAGAAGTGTGAAGAAATCGCGAATAGACTTTGTATAGTAATTTGTAACTTACGTTACATTTTTATTTCAGTATTATATAAAAAAACATAATCGATTTGGAAGAGTACATACAGGACATATAATACATAAGGCATGCATGGTAAGGAAAATTATTTTGTACGATTTCCCAGTTCCGATCGTTGTACAACTTGCGGTGGCCTAGAGCCCGACAAAAAACATTTTAAGTATGACCAAATTTTAAAATTGTATGTTATCATGCGCTGCTAGAAACATCGTCTTGGTCGGTCTGGTGATAGTCGATTCTCATCGGAGAGAACAAATCGTCGAGTTTTGTTTGTCCGATNAAACATCGTCTTGGTCGGTCTGGTGATAGTCGATTCTCATCGGAGAGAACAAATCGTCGAGTTTTGTTTGTCCGATCGAGTTATTGCACGTAGGTTCTAAACTCGTAATTCTTGGATCTTAATTATGTGAGATAGATGGGGCCATCTGTTTTTTCGCGAGAAGATTTACGTGGAGGCTAGACTTCAATGTCCTATGTGCACACTTGCAGACTTCCTTCGGCTATTGGCCGCTTGTCTTTGTGCGAACAAAGTCTGTTACATGAATGAGCCAATCAGAATTAAGTTTATCCGATACTGACCGTCCGTGATTTGCAGGCAGATAGATAAGACGCTTAACAATTCAAATAATCCAATCACGAAAGTGGTTCTGAACTAAAGTGTTTTGGAGCACAACTTGTCCTGAACTCAACGAATCAAGAAGTCAAAGAGCCCTCGTCTTGTGTACCGACGGTGATATGAGTCGCCCGGAGTCTTGCAGTGAGACGATTGATTGTAAGTACGGAGATGGCGCCAGCCGCCTGTCGGTGGTCTGTCAGACCCGTTATGCCTGGTCCACACGTTGCCAATCTAGCCGAGTATACGTCGCGGAAACTGGAATGGCCAATCAGAATCCGCCCTCGTTTCACGATGGTTAAATGTATGCAATAGTAATGAAGTATGTGAATTCAAATCTTAATTTTACTTAAAATAATATCAAACAATAGTTTTTTCGGAATTGAAATGATATGCATCAGTAAACTATATGTTTTTTGACCTGTAAAACATTATAGACACACAAAAATAGTTCAACAAAATTTGCGCCACACTGCAATTTCTAACGTAGACAAAAAACATCGCAGCGTCTAGTTTATTGTCCAACACTCCCTTAAGAAACTGCAGTTAAAAATAGTGAACGAACAAGCGTAGTCGTAAACGGAACACCAAAACGACAACGCAGAAAAGTTTACGTGTGAGCCAGGCTTTACAATAAAATGTAGGTGCTTGGCTGGTGGGCTCAGGTCTTTTGACTCACACCACGTAGATGACAGTGCTATCGTATCACTTCAAATACAAATCGTCGCTTACAATTGTAGGATCATTTGCATTTAATATGAGGCTGTTTTCATGTAAACTTCACATAATTACACCTACAACAAAGCTGTTCGTCAAGTTTTCCTGATACCAAATTTATCGAATTCCTTTCAGCTATTTTTTTTATCCTTTAACCACATTTTTAAATAAATATTGCCACGCAAGTAATAAACACAGTGGATATATTCCACAGCACTCGGAAGTTAACGTCTAAGGCTAAAATAAAATTTATTTATTGACTATTATTCCAAATGAGAGGGTTATCAAAAGTGCTCACTTCGCCGTGAATAACCTATACACAGAACGTTATATATGATACAACAGCTATCGTCTATTCACGGTTACTCCCAACTTTCCTGAAGCTCTGTTTAAGTTCTACATCCAATATATTCCTCCGCCTCAGTTAAACAAAGCTGAATCTAGTTTAGAAAATACTCCAAAGGAACACTGCATTCGTGCGCACTCAGTTTATTGACATTTTTCATGAGAATGATTATTTACTAGGCATTACCAACATACCCATTTATCGGTGTTTTGTGATTCTAATAAACTTATATGATTTATAAATAAAATTTTAATTTAATAAAAAATGATGAACTTTTATGTTTTTTATGTTAGCACGTGTATAAAACACTTATGATATGTAACACAAACGAAACAACCAAACACGTGATACGTGGGGTGATTTTTCAAAGTTTTGATTCAAGAAGTGTGAAGAAATCGCGAATAGACTTTGTATAGCAATTTGTAACTTATGTTACATTTTTATTTCAGTATTATATAAAAAAACATAATCGATTTGGAAGAGTACATACAGGACATATAATACATAAGGCATGCATGGTAAGGAAAATTATTTTGTACGATTTCCCAGTTCCGATCGTTGTACAACTTGCGGTGGCCTAGAGCCCGACAAAAAACATTTTAAGTATGTCCAAATTTTAAAATTGTATGTTATCATGCGCTGCTATAAACATCGTCTTGGTCGGTCTGGTGATAGTCGATTCTCATCGGAGAGAACAAATCGTCGAGTTTTGTTTGTCCGATCGAGTTATTGCACGTAGGTTCTAAACTCGTAATTCTTGGATCTTAATTATGTGAGATAGATGGGGCCATCTGTTTTTTCGCGAGAAGATTTACGTGGAGGCTAGACTTCAATGTCCTATGTGCACACTTGCAGACTTCCTTCGGCTATTGGCCGCTTGTCTTTGTGCGAACAAAGTCTGTTACATGAATGAGCCAATCAGAATTAAGTTTATCCGATACTGACCGTCCGTGATTTGCAGGCAGATAGATAAGACGCTTAACAATTCAAATAATCCAATCACGAAAGTGGTTCTGAACTAAAGTGTTTTGGAGCACAACTTGTCCTGAACTCAACGAATCAAGAAGTCAAAGAGCCCTCGTCTTGTGTACCGACGGTGATATGAGTCGCCCGGAGTCTTGCAGTGAGACGATTGATTGTAAGTACGGAGATGGCGCCAGCCGCCTGTCGGTGGTCTGTCAGACCCGTTATGCCTGGTCCACACGTTGCCAATCTAGCCGAGTATACGTCGCGGAAACTGGAATGGCCAATCAGAATCCGCCCTCGTTTCACGATGGTTAAATGTATGCAATAGTAATGAAGTATGTGAATTCAAANTCGATTCAGGCTATAATTATTTCGATTGTGTATTGTAACGGATTCTCACGGCATTTTGTGAAAGTATAACGGTTTCAAATTTCAATACACTGTTTCCGTTATTTTAACGGTGTGCCGAATTTTACTACGCGTCATTTCATAGCCCTGCGCGTAGCGGCGATATGGCGCACTTGATGCGCGTGGCAGTGTCGCCCTTATCGCTCCCGCGCGAAAATTTCGCATTTGGCCAACTCTACCGACACGACTCCGCGGAAACTAGTTATCGCAATGCGAATGTGCTGGATCTGCTGACGTTCGGTTGGCGGTAACTTTTCCAGTGTNCTCCGCGGAAACTAGTTATCGCAATGCGAATGTGCTGGATCTGCTGACGTTCGGTTGGCGGTAACTTTTCCAGTGTGGCGCGTGCACATTTGGGACTTCAAACAAGGGCAATTGTGTAAAATAAAGTGCTCAATTCTTGACCCTTGAGTAACTCTGTGTGAATCTGAACCTTGTTATTTTGAGAAAAAAAAACAGCACTTTGGAAAAGCCGTATTTACTAACGTTAGAGTGCTACAAATGGCGTTTCTAAATTGCACGATGTCTTAAAAGCACTCAACATGCCTCTTCTGAAGTGTGGGTTTTCGTAGGTCACCACATTGGGAGCACGTTTAACNATGTCTTAAAAGCACTCAACATGCCTCTTCTGAAGTGTGGGTTTTCGTAGGTCACCACATTGGGAGCACGTTTAACAGTTTCATAAAAAAAACAAAGTCAATTACGTACTGAAACGCAGTTGAAGTGCTAGGCAGTTGCTTGGAACTAATGTAGTTCTCCGGGCCGATCACAACTATTAATTTTATAATTATGGCTATTGTCTGTTGGGCGTATAAGTAGAAAGAGTTGCTGGGTTTGCCAATCTCTAGCTTCCCGGTTAAGGTGATACAAAGTCCGTGTCCTGTTTATTGTGTGGGTAGTAGAGTAGAGATATTCCCTTTAATTTGAGCTGCGAAACTGCCAGAGGATTCGCAGACGCTCCTGAATGCAGGCTACCAGTTATACCTTCCAATANTTTAATTTGAGCTGCGAAACTGCCAGAGGATTCGCAGACGCTCCTGAATGCAGGCTACCAGTTATACCTTCCAATAAGGTAATTTTCCGACGGTTATAAGAGGTATTTCGGAGGGCACGCGTGGATTTAGTTCAGTTTATCCGGAACCATGGCGCACTAGCCGGGAGGGGTCGTGAAGAAACCTGGGCGGTGCCCCACTTTCTTGAAGGTCGCAGGTAGAAAAATGTAGCTACGCTTCAAATCACAGGNTTTAATTTGAGCTGCGAAACTGCCAGAGGATTCGCAGACGCTCCTGAATGCAGGCTACCAGTTATACCTTCCAATGAGGTAATTTTCCGACGGTTATAAGAGGTATTTCGGAGGGCACGCGTGGATTTAGTTCAGTTTATCCGGAACCATGGCGCACTAGCCGGGAGGGGTTGTGAAGAAACCTGGGCGGTGCCCCACTTTCTTGAAGGTCGCAGGTAGAAAAATGTAGCTACGCTTCAAATCACAGGGGCCGTGGTGGCGTAGTGGTCAGACTATTCGCCTTCCTCCTGGGCGAGAACCGGGCTCGATTCCCAGTGGGGTCGCTCTCGGTTTTCCGCATGTGGGAATCGAGCCGGACGATGCCGCTGGTCGGCGTGTTTTCTTGGGGGTCTCCCGTTT
Source organism: Clitarchus hookeri (assembly GCA_002778355.1). Lineage (NCBI taxonomy): Eukaryota > Metazoa > Arthropoda > Insecta > Phasmatodea > Phasmatidae > Clitarchus > Clitarchus hookeri. The sequence continues at coordinate 531,500 of NQII01001320.1, forward strand.
CCTTCGCCCTTGCATTCAGGAGCTGCTCCATACTCACCTCATTTCACCCTCATCGGCATTCCCAAGAAGACCGCGACGTTAAGAGCCGCCCACATCTCTCCAATCTCCACTCCACACTTCACGCTGTGAACGAGTCCAGTTTTTATGATGGGTTCACAATAAAAAACCATAGGCAACAGGGCGCAGGACACTTAACAGTAGAATACTGCTTACGACCAGAAACCGTGTACGAAATTGATTCATACATTAAATAATTTCAGCCAATGAATTTTGCGACCAGTTTGTCATCAGTCGGCAGTGCTGGTGAACGTCATAATATTTAGTCTGTGTCGACATACATAAAATAGATTACAGTAACTTATCTAATGTGTAGAGACCTGAAAAATTCGCGGATTCATTTTGGGACAAGCTATAATTCAACACACGTGTATCTGTATAACCTTATCCATTGGTCCACAGGGTGTTCGACACCTCCTGAAGAACTGTGGCCCAATCGGCGCCTTCCACCGTGACAGTAAACAACCAATACACAGTCGACATCGGCATATTTGTACATAAGACTGTAGGGTCTAGCCTGCAGGTCACTGAACTCGCGAATTTTTCAGGTCTCTACTAATGTGGCATTGTGTTGCAAATAGGCAAGAGATCTAAAAGAGTTTCCAAGTTCTCTTGTTATGAAAATATTAGCTTTTTCGGTCGAAAATATACGATACCCTCTAGAAATTTCTGTTATAGTCCAGTCACGGTTACTTCCAAGTTTTCTGAAGCCATGCAAAAGTTCTACTTTCAGGATATTCCCCCGCCCCATGCAAACAGAGCTTATCCAATTCCCTAAAATTACAGCAAAAGGACAACGGGACGCATTCGTGTTCGCTCAGTCTAATACAATTCTGAAAAATAAATATTTCTTACTAGGCATTACCAAAACACCTATTTTCTATCTGTTTTCATTCTAATAATTTTAAATTAGATATTAGGCTATAATTTATAGACGGAATATAAGTAAAACTTGAATTCTAACAAAAATAAGATACTTTTATGTTAACTTAAGTATAAAACGCTTGTTATACACTACATATTTAAGAAACAACCAATTAGTTGTGACCTGAAAAATTCGCAAGTTCAATGACCTATAGGCTAGACGGCACAGTCGTATGGATAAATATGCAAATATCACCTGCACATTGGTTGTCGGCTGTGACAGTGGAAGGCAACGATTGGGCCAGCGTTCTCCAGGAGGCGTCAAACACCGTGTGGACCAATGGTGGAAATTATATAAACGCACGTGTCTTGCATTCTAGCTTGTCCCGAAATGAATCCGTGAATTTTTCAGATCTCTACCTATTAGGTCATACATTGGGTGCTGTCACCGATCATTACCTTCGAATTTTCATCTTGCGACATCTCTTCGTTTCTGCAACACAACTTTTGTCAATTTTGCAGCTCAATAAACGACTCCGCGAAAATTTTCTACTCTGCTCTGGTTGGTTGTTACGCCATGCGTCTGCTTAAGAAATGGAATACAAACATTCCCTTCATGCACCACATTAGGGCCTCTCGCGCACACCACCTGCAACGCGCAGTTGTGAAACAAAAGGTTCGAAATCGTGACGGGGCGTTCTTGTGCACGCCGCCCAATTTGTACAGCTTGATGCGAATCCTCTCCGTTGAGAAAAATCAATTGCTTTAGTTTTTACGTCTAACGGTCATGCACGGGTGAAGACGAAGGGACCTCGCAAGTTTCACCGAACTACTTGTATATCGACTGGAGTTGGTAAGTTTGTAAGCCATGCCCTAGGGACACCCGATTATCACGAAACGATTTCATGACCAGTGATATTTCACAACACTTGAGCTCACATCCACTTTTGTGATTGGATGGTTTCCGTGTTACGCGTCTTGGGTGTCTGCGCGCGAATCACAGACGTGCGGTGTTAAAGTAACGTAACTCTGATTGGCTAGTCGAGTGGGAAAATGTCTTCTCACAAAGACAGGCAGCCAATAAGGAAAAGAAAACTGTTGGAACGTCCGAAGAGTAATGAAATCTAGAATGTGCGGAACTATTTTCGGGAAATTCGGGTGTCCCTAGAATGTGACCAGACAGTCCGCTTTCAGCGATATTGNAGAATGTGCGGAACTATTTTCGGGAAATTCGGGTGTCCCTAGAATGTGACCAGACAGTCCGCTTTCAGCGATATTTTCCTGCTTTGGGTTAACCCATTCTGACCCAGTGTACACGATTGTGTTCGTTACGCACGTGTAGGTAACTTCACGCATGCACTGCACACTGCGAAGTTCAATGACCAATGATCTTACCTGTGGGTAAATGATTCGCAAACCATCTTACTGGTCTAGGTCATAGTAGGTTCATATAACTAGGGTCAGTGACTTTTCGCGAAAAAATCGGTGCACACAGAAGACTTCAATACTATAGACACACCTCAGCTGTTGTTGTACCTCCATTGGCTGCTGGTGCCGTGTCCGNGCACACAGAAGACTTCAATACTATAGACACACCTCAGCTGTTGTTGTACCTCCATTGGCTGCTGGTGCCGTGTCCGTCATTGACCAAGCCACTCAGGAATAAGTAACTCCGACACTGAACCTTCGTGATTCGTCCGCAAACGGTTAACACGGGCCAGAACATTTTTTTAGCCAATCAAAGAAGCTGGACGACCCTACGGTGCTTTGGACTGTATCTTGTCTCAAAATCTTTTCGCGAAATATCACTGCCCTTACATATAACTGTACCCCTAAAATATAGCCTACATCCCATTGGCTTTTATAACGAAACAAGTGTTGTGTCGACTTAAGTACAACGGGCATCATGAAATCGTTTGTTGGCAACACCTGAAACCGTAAAATTAAAGTGGGTCTAAAAGGGTAAATGCCGCGGTTGCCATGATTGTGGGACGTAACTTGTCCAACTTCGGAGGAAATTATAAACCTTTTGTGTCTGCTGATGTCAAAGAATAGGTTAGTATAAAGAGGTGAGATAGCCGCTTGTACCGCAAACTCCTGCCGCTCACGCCAGCAAAATGGCGTTACTGGCCAGCAACATGTCGGGACGCCGTTCGCCAATCAGCGTGCGGCATCTTACTCGGCAGCCGGCAGCTCAGCTGCAGTAGGCAAACTTCCGCAGCGCGCAGTAGTGAATCAGAGACGAAGTCCGTTCCCTGAGCCTAACGCAGACAATCAGAGAAAAACTGAGGAAACAACCACTCTGTAAACNGAAAAACTGAGGAAACAACCACTCTGTAAACATGTCCAAATAAGAGATTCCAGTAACAGTGGGCTCGTGAAAAAAGAAAGGGCCGAAAACAGTGTCTTTGGATACAGCGCAACACACGTTCACTTAGGGGGAAGCGCGCTCGTGTTCGGTGGTTACATGTGGAGGCTCCTGACCCCATATCCGCACTGTGCCGGTTCACCTTACCATTAGTATGGAACGTCGCTTCATCGCTAAAAACCAGCTTAGACATGAAGGCATCGTCTACCTTCGCCCACATAAAAGGACGTTGAACGCAGACAATCAGAGAATGGGCACACCCACATAAAATGACGTTGATTGGTTAACAAAACATGCGTGTTATTAACTATTACGTTATTTTCAGTACCGTGGGGTGTTTCATTGGTGGAATGGAGAGATTTGGGCACCTCTTAACACGGGGGTTTGAGAGCCGATGAGGATGAAGCGAGGTGAGTACGGAACTGAGCCGGAATGGCAAGGGCGAAGGGAAAGGGAAATCCCCGAGAAAACCCGTCTACCAGCGGCATCGTCCGGCACGATTCCCACTTGCGAAAATCCGGAAGCGACCCCGCCGGGAATCTTACCCAGTTCGTCTCGGTGGGGAGATGAGAAGTCTGACCACTAAACCACCGCGGCCCCTCTCAGTTTCCAGAGGGGAGCCTACAATTTTTGTTAAGTTTTTTTGTCTCGGTTATTTTCCCTGTCTGGCTTGGTTTTTTTTTCTTGCTGTGGGTGTTCTTTATTTTTGTTGAGGAAGGATTTTTTTTTAAGTAGCCTATATATTTCAGCCCTTATCGAGTCTTGGAAAGAACGCAGCTTCCCAGCCTCGAGGTTCTGTACCTAGCGGCAGCCAGATGTCGCGGTTATAACAGGAACACCAGCAGATGAATGAGCGTTTTATCTCTAGTTCTCTGGCATACCGCTGCTGAGCCTTACGCGCCCACTCACTGTCACAACAGCGTCACAACCCCTGCGTGAATTTATGGGACCGGACCGAACCCAAGCACAGAAATAACTGGTAAATCGCTACGAAAACAAAACTTTTATTAACCCCTTAACGTATTATCCCGAGTATATTCGTTCAGGTAAGACATGTTGCAAAACTGGTAAAGTCATGGTCAGTGTTGTANCACTCACTGTCACAACAGCGTCACAACCCCTGCGTGAATTTATGGGACCGGACCGAACCCAAGCACAGAAATAACGGGTAAATCGCTACGAAAACAAAACTTTTATTAACCTCTTAACGTATTATCCCGAGTATATTCGTTCAGGTAAGACATGTTGCAAAACTGGTAAAGTCATGGTCAGTGTTGTANCTTAACGTATTATCCCGAGTATATTCGTTCAGGTAAGACATGTTGCAAAACTGGTAAAGTCATGGTCAGTGTTGTACAGGGTAAGAAACTAGTGCCAATACAAACAGCCTACTTTTCCTGGCTATTATTATTGGCTGCTACGGGAACACCGTAGCAGCCAATAACATTTTGTTATTGGTTGCTGTCCGAGCTACAGGCCAATAGAAATTCTTTTCATAGGTTCCATCGCATAGGTTGTTACAAGGAATTCGTAAGAACATGTCCGATCAAAAATCTCCTCTTTTGCAACACCTGGGACGAAAAATTATTGTGTAAGTTGAGATGTTTAACACTTAGAATGCTATATCCTAGTGTAACTCGAGCAACGGTTAAAAGTGCAATTTTTCTGCCAATGANAGATGTTTAACACTTAGAATGCTATATCCTAGTGTAACTCGAGCAACGGTTAAAAGTGCAATTTTTCTGCCAATGAAAACGAAGATCGCTTGGCTGTAGTTTCATTAATCTCGTTAATGCTTGTCAGATCGTAAAATAATTTTGCTGTACATCAACACTAATTACACTGAGAGAAAGTTTTAAATACTTGCTTGTATAGGGTCGAATATATATTTAGTAGCCCCAACTGTAAAGAAAACTTGAAGACCAACGAAATAGGTTTTGTTCATTTAACAAAATGCTCGCTCGAGTAAACAAAACCTCTGTGCAAGGCTCAAACCAAAATTAGACTTTAAAAACAAATGCCTATAGCTGAATGGACTGTTTATACTTGTTAGGCTACTCATATTATTGCCTTCGTTTGAAAATACAGTTCGAGAGTTTGTTTGTAATTTTGTGACAGTTAGGATACTAACAGTGTTTGTTAGTGGATTTATTGGTGCTTAATAAATGGTATAGAATCCCAATAAAACAAGTTCAACCCGAAACTAAACAGTACGGACGTAAAACTTGAAATGTTTATTCATGCATGTTATTGAGTATTTGAATCGTATTTATTTAAAAACATTCCCGATTGACCTGTAGTTACTTTAAGCTGCTAGGGCGTAGGTAGCGTTCTGGCGCAAACGGTCTGGGATCGAATCTCGACCAGACTTTNGTAGTTACTTTAAGCTGCTAGGGCGTAGGTAGCGTTCTGGCGCAAACGGTCTGGGATCGAATCTCGACCAGACTTTCACTTTTTATACTAACTGAAACTGTTTAATATAGATAAGTAGAGCCAACAAATGTTTTTTTTTTTNGACCAGACTTTCACTTTTTATACTAACTGAAACTGTTTAATATAGATAAGTAGAGCCAACAAATGTTTTTTTTTTTGGGCCAACCAAATCTCACAATTTGCAACAATCAAATAAGAACAAATAGAATATTTTGGTTTGATCAACAAAATATTTTATTGCCCCTTTACAAACTATAAATTCGGTTGCCCGGAACAAACTTTGTTTTATTCAAGAAAACCGTTTCTTCGGTGTATCGTGAATAAAAATTATTGTTTTTTTTAACAACCTAAGTGAATAATATAGATGTATTACGTGTTACATATTGAACAATATTTTATTGGGGCACACTCACACATTACTTTGGCTCACTGCCAGCTAATAACAAACTTTATTCAGAGGAGTAAGCGTGTAAAATGTGGCGCGAATTAATAGGATAGTGGTTTAAGTGTTAAAACAGAGACCAACAGAAATGGCGTCCCTATAATTTAGTATCTAAGTCAACTCGTCTTGAACTACATGAAATATGNAAAACAGAGACCAACAGAAATGGCGTCCCTATAATTTAGTATCTAAGTCAACTCGTCTTGAACTACATGAAATATGTATACAGAGTGCAAAGTGTTAATATGATTTCGTTTTTCCAGGACTCGTGCATCAGTATAGGGGTAAATGTTTTTTTTGNTACAGAGTGCAAAGTGTTAATATGATTTCGTTTTTCCAGGACTCGTGCATCAGTATAGGGGTAAATGTTTTTTTTGTCGCGAAATGATTTCGTTGCAAGTTGTACTCGCAAACACTGTCGCTCAGATCCAATTTCGCGATTGGGTGATTTCAACACTTAGAATTATTGCCGACGTAATGTTGCGTCGCCTGAATTCAACGGAGTTGTGCGGAGTTCGTCGTAACATTACGACATCCACGGTCAAATAAACATTACTTCGCCAGCAGTTTAAACAACGTTCCTTGCAGCGCACTGTTACGTCAGCGCNACATCCACGGTCAAATAAACATTACTTCGCCAGCAGTTTAAACAACGTTCCTTGCAGCGCACTGTTACGTCAGCGCTAATCAATGTTTTGTTTGGAAAATTGCGTTTTTTGTCGAATTCATTAAGGGGGTAGTATCCCTTCCCTCTTTGGAATTAAAAAAAAACATCATAATGCAAATGTATGACCGGAAATTGAAAAATGAAAGCTTGACATGACAAAGAGGTCTACATAACCAAATTTTTAATGTTTGCACGGTTTTAGTTAAATCTGTATTTTCCCATTTCGGACTGAAATTATTAAATAACGAGACAATTTTCGATTACAGCTATAGATGTGAAACGAATCATGTTGAATATAAGAACTTGGATTTCGAAATAACTATAAAGATGTTACAAGTGCCTTGATATGCTTGTTTTTTTTTNATGTTGAATATAAGAACTTGGATTTCGAAATAACTATAAAGATGTTACAAGTGCCTTGATATGCTTGTTTTTTTTTAATACTGACTCTGGAAATTAAGTTATGGAGGAATATACGTAAATCCAAGATGGCAAGGATACATCCCCCTTAAACGTGCTCCCCTCCCCTCTCCTCAATAGGTTTATTTCGAAGAGAAAGTACATTACAGACCACCACGGAATAGAGCTTTTAAGACATTACGCACACTGAGAAGATTATTGATTATTTTCGTACCCTCCAACATAGCTAAAAACGGCTCAAAATACACGAACCTGACATATTGGAAACTATGATTGTACAATTTTTTTTTGGATGCGACTATGCAGAAAGACTGCACGCCAGTTGAACGTCTTGCACGTAAAGGCGGTACCGCTTTACGTACGCCAGTCGGCGCAACCTGTAGCGCCTCATCGGTATTTACCTCACTCAAACAAACACACTCCTAACTAGGCGACCTCCTTTAATGATCGGCATGGGTTGTATATTGTTCTGTGTGGGAAGCAACAGTTGTTTGGGACACTTTCAACTCTTCGTCATATTGGCAGAGAGCTGGACAGTAATGAAGGTTGTACAATAGTAAGCATGCCGGATGTATGTGAACCAATAAGACGGTTGTGAATGGGAAAAGGGAGAACAACGTAAGTGGTAGCCTTGCAGCCGTGAATATAGACAACTATAGGTTATCCGCGGTAAAGTGAGCACTTTGGAAATGAAGCTTTGAAAAATGTCACTATCTGACTGGCATGCACCCAGTAAATTTGGTAACGACGGAGGAAAAGTAGTTCCATGTCATAACATTGAATTTAAAGGGTTATGTAAGCATTTCTGAATACTAAAATAATTTCATTGGTGTTATTTTTTTTTTAATGTATTAAGTGTAATAATAAGAAAAACAGTATAATATTTACTTTTCTAATAATTTCACAGTTTCTCTTGGCCGACGTATGAATAAAGTGAACAGACCCGTAGCAATGTTAATTGTACATATGGTGTAAGAATACACAATGTGGGNATTGTACATATGGTGTAAGAATACACAATGTGGGTACAAGTAGATCTGAAGCAGGGCTCTCCAAAGTGCTCATTTTACCGTTCACAGACTATAACTTCTAGTTTTTCTCGAGTGGCTTGGTCAAAGACGGACACGGCACCAGCAGCCAATGGAGGTATAACAACAACTGAGGTGTGTATATAGTATTGAAGTCTACTGTGTGCTCCGATTTTTACGCGAAAAGCCACTGGCCCTAAGGATAATCGTTTCTCCTTTGTAACTACACTGAAAAGCCAAAAAAACCTGTACGCCTGCCTAATATCGTGTAGGGCCCCCGAGCACGCAGAAGTGCCGCAAGATGACGTGGCATGGACTCGACTAATGTCTGAAGGTATGCAGGAGGTAATTCACACCATGAATCCTACAGGGCAGTCCACAAATCCAATCTGCGCCAATTTGAGAAAGGGTTGCACTTCTGTCACGTTTAATGATTCTCTTCAGTCGTCGTTTGTCTCGTTCTTTCACGATCTTTTTCCGGCTGCAGCAATGTCGAAGATGTGATGTTTTACCGAATTCCCGATATTCATGGTACACTCGTGAAATGGTCGTAGGCGAACATCCAAATGTTATCGCTACCTCGGAGATACTATGGCCCATCTCTCGTGCACCGACTATAACACCACGTTCAAACTCACTTAAATCTTGATAACCTGCCATTGTAGCAGCAGTAACCGATCTAGCTGCCGACCGCATCGCGTTACTCTGATTGGTTCCATACCTCTGTTATTTGCATACGCACGCCTATAACAGTTTTTTTTGGCTCTTCAGTGTACTACAAATATTTTATTTCTCTGTTACTGCGCTCTGTTAACTGCACCAAGAACAGTACCAAAAATATTTTGTTTATAATTTTTAAAAGAGAAAATACTATTACAAATACTACCCCGACTTACGTTGTTATTTTCCCTAATTCCAGACTTATTAAACGTGTCAGACTCCAAAAAATTAATTATTTTATAATTGCACTAAACATTGTCCAACTCGTACGCATTGTAAGTAATAAAATTTGCCTCGAATAAAAAAATTTACACTTTATATTTTTTAAATAATTTGTTGTCAAATACAAAAATTGTCTGTTTTATTGCAGTCTTAATAACAAATACTAACTAAGTTGTTTACAACATGAACTACTGCCTTGGTTTCCAGCTTGACAAATTTGAAGTTATCAAGTAACAATTCATATATTTAAAAAAAATTTTAAAAATCCCAAATTGTACTTCTATTTAACGTTTTTTTTCACATGTATATTTGTTAATTGGTTATTACATATGTGGCATGCAGTAGCCCATGGGACAAGTTTACTTCGTAAATTTTTTAATCTGTAAAACAGTTAGTATTTATTATTACGGTTGTAAGANTCTGTACAACAGTTAGTATTTATTATTACGGTTGTAAGAAAATAGAAGAATTTTGTATTTGACATAAAAGTATTCAAAAAAATAAGGTATAAAAATTTTTTATTCTAGAAAAATGTCATCACATACAATGCGTACGATTAAAGAACGATGCTTGGTACAAATATGAAATCATTAATTTTATTTCGAGTGTGACACTTTTATCATTTTTGGTGCGACCTGCGTAATATTACGTCGCCTGGACTTAACTAAATTGTCAGGAGTTTGCCGTAATATTGCGACTTCCGTATTGTTTGAAGACACGGACGAAGAAATATTACTTCTCCAGCAGTTTTTATGGGGTTCTCTGCGACGTAATATTACGTCGCCTGGACTTAACTAAGTTGTCAGGAGTTTGCTGTAATATTGCGACTTCCGTATTGTTTGAAGACACGGACGAAGCAATATTACTTCTCCAGCAGTTTTCATAGGGTTCTCTGCGACGTAATATTACGTCAGCAACACTCAAAAATGTAAATTGCTCAAATGAACAGAGTGGATTGTACATTATTCTAGGCAAGAAAGAATACATGATTTAACCATTTCCAAGTCGGCGCTGTATTGGTAGAGAGCCGCCCAGTAATGAACGTTGTGCAGTGTGGTGGGCGTGTCCGATGTCGTGTGAACCAATAGGACGATTGTAAATAGGAATACAGCGACCAACATAACTGAAGGTCATGCGAGCGTGAGTACACGTAACTCACTTCCAGCTTGTCGTAACTCTCAGGAAACACGTGCCGCACTCGATGTGATGAAAGCAGGTGACGGGTCCTCGCGCTGCGCCGTGGCTTGTTCACGTACGGCAACACTGAGTTTCGTCCTGGAAGAAAAACCACTTCGCTTTGCGCCAAGTCGCTTCCCATCCCCTCCTTCTCGTCGTCAAGTGGCCGGAAGTAGTTCGTGCTGGTGCTATCGGGGTCACTGACCGGGAAATTCTGCCGGTTGAAGTTTTGGATAACGTGCCGTTACTTCCAGGAGCGTCAAAGCTCCTTGAAGTATGTGTTCAGGGCTAAAGAAAATTATCTAGCTATGTATATAATGTATATTATGGATATATATATATCTAATGCGGTAAAATTATTCGGTTGAAGGTAACATGTCTTAATGAAAACGGAAAATAAAAATAAAAAGAGAGAGGAGAGAGGTGTACAGAATTACCAAGTCAATGTCTTTGTTCCTCAAGGATAAAAAAAAGCATTACGTGAAGGCCTACAGAAAATATGGTTATTTTTGTTGTGCTGCGGAATGACACATGTCATGAACGCACAGTCTTTTAAATTCCAGTACGTCTGTTGAGCATGTCATGTCGTTTTACATTTTGGAATGAAGTTGAAAACAAGGGCGATTTGCAACGTTTGCAAAGTGTCATTTTCAAATACTTATTTTAAAAAAAAACTACACTCGTTACAAAATATGATTAACCATTTCTTCACATAAAACATTGTAGATGTTACAAAGAAATGTATTTTTGTCATAGAAATGTGCTAAACAGACAACTTAACACGGAATACTCTGAATGGTTCTACAAGCGTATGTACTGGTTACAAGAAATATTTTGACTTCATTGCATTTTTTCGACCCAACAAGTTTAACACTTATTGGAAGGAAGTAGTAAGAAGTCACTAGGGCGGACTGATGTACTGTATTTTTTAATCCGGCCAAATATTCAACGTTATAGTATCTGTCAGAAACGGGTGGTGTGAAGAGTTCGTGTGTCAAGATCTTGAAAATTATCTTTTTTTTTTCAATTACAATCCCTTTTAAAACAGAAAATAGTTTCTATGGAAATAGGAGGGAGGTGTAAATTTTATGAGTGGAATTAAAGTTATATGTTTCGTATGGTGGCTGGATTTAGTTTTGTCATCTTTAACGAAATAACGCTCTCTGATTGCGTTGGCACCAAACGCCCTGCCTGATCATGGAGATGTTCTCTGTTAGACCCGGGGCCGCGGTGTCTGAGNCTGATTGCGTTGGCACCAAACGCCCTGCCTGATCATGGAGATGTTCTCTGTTAGACCCGGGGCCGCGGTGTCTGAGCGGCTAGCTCGCTCGCCGCCTCCCACCAAGGCGAACCGGGCTCAATCCCCGGCCGGGCCACTCCCAGATTCTCGCATGTGGGAATCGTGCCAGACTATGCCGCTGGTCAGCGGGTTTTCTCGGGGATCTCCCGTTTTCCCACGCCCTTTCATTCCGGCACTGCCCCATACTCACCTCAATCACCCTCATCGGTTATCATCCCTCGCTGTTAAGAGCCGCCCAAATATCTTCACTCACTCACTCTGTTCGACCCCTTCTCGCTCTCGGGTGTAGTTATTTTAACACTTGGGGTTTGGACGTCTTCATTAACCCCTTTACATTTGATTCCTGGAAGATAAAGTGGCCAAATATCGTATACCTTTAGCAAAATTCGTAATTGTGAAGATCGGCTTAGAAGTAAAAATACCGTAACAATCTCTTTAAGCTACTCTACTCCACACCAAACGATGGTGATATTGTATCTGAATAGAATGAAGCATCCATTACACTAAGCGAATAAAAGCAAGCGTAACGCAATTGTTAATATTTAAAAAGAGGCGCCTAAATTCCGTTCCCTCCTTTTCCATATACGATGTACTAGTTATGTGAGGANATTGTTAATATTTAAAAAGAGGCGCCTAAATTCCGTTCCCTCCTTTTCCATATACGATGTACTAGTTATGTGAGGACGTGAACTATTGAAAACAAATATTTATAACCCGCAAAACCAAATTTATTTAAATTAGCACATTTCCACATCTACAGGAGGAGCTACCGATTAAACTTATATAAAATATAAGTATTTAATTATCCATCCAGATAGAAATCGCATACAATCGTCTTCGGTGGTCAGTGAGGATGAACATGTTTCGTGACACTATTCGAATCATTTACTGCACTTCGCCCATTTCTCTACTTGTTTGTCCTGAGAAAACGGTTTCCCACAAATAGGACACGACACATCATCTTCGTAGGATATTTTATCGTCATCGGTCGATAGGATTGGAACTTGTTTTTTTCCTTCGGTGTCTCTAGAAGTTGACTCACATTACCTTGTTTTCTTCCTTGGCGGTTTCGTAGATGATCCTGGCAGGTCTTTAGATTCAATGCCGGGTTGTCTCCTGGCCTTTGAATGTGGTCGTTTCGTCTGACGTTCATCACGTTTATGCAGTTTCTCCAAGGAGGCTTTTAATGGGGCTGCCTTGTGGGGAGAACCTGTCACCAGCAATGGAGAGCCATTTCTGGCAGATACGGAAGGTTGGTTTATTGGAACGTCCGTGGTTTCTCTTGGACTGATCACTTTCAGTGGTCCATTAGGTTTAAGCCCATCATCAGGGAGGTTAGCCTGCTCGCCTCCCGGATGTTCGCAAATGGGAATTGTGCTTGACGATGCCAGCTGACCGGCGGGTTTTCTCGGGGATCTCCCGTTTCCCCCCGCTTTTGCATTCCGGCGCTGCTCCATTCTCACATCGTTTCAACCTACTCGGCTCTCTAGATCTCGTTGTTAAGAGCCACCTAAACTTCTCAACTCTCTCAAACCCATCATCAGTTTCGTCATTGCCAGGCTTCTCCAGCTCATCAAGCACTGTAGCAACAAAATTATGTTCTTGAAACACATAAGGTTTAAATGGATGAATCGAAGTTGCTTAAAACCCATTAATGGAAGTTTATTAGGTTCGTTTATATAATATGTAATTATTAAAACTTTACGTTTACAGAAAATTTAATTGTAGAAGTATATGATTTGAGTTGTTCTAATTAACTGGTCTGAGCCACATTGCTGAATGTTGCTTATGAAACACAATTGATAGAGACCTGAAAAATTCGCGCATTAATTTCGGGACAAGCTAGAATGCAAGACACGTGCGTTTATATCATTTCCACCATTGGTCCACACGGTGTTTGACGCCTCCTGGAGAACGCTGGCCCAATCGTTGTCTTCCACTGTCACAGCAGACAACCAATGTGCAGGTGATCTTTGCATATTTGTCCACACGACTGTGCCACCTAGCCTATATGTCATGGAACTCGCGAATTTTTCAGGTCTCTAACAATTGAATATACTCGGCATTAAAAGATACAAACTTACAACATGAATAAAAGGAACGAATTTAAGAACCTTGAGGGGGACGAATTTAGTGCTAAAATAATTATTAACATTGCGGCCCCTCCTGCCGACACGATGAAAGCCTCAGTGCATGGAGAGACGACAGTGGCGTGTGAAGTGCTGCAAGGTAAACTGGTGCTTGCTCAGTGTTGTACATACTCGGCGCACGCAGCAGGAACCAGTAACCAGAGTGGAGCNTGCAAGGTAAACTGGTGCTTGCTCAGTGTTGTACATACTCGGCGCACGCAGCAGGAACCAGTAACCAGAGTGGAGCCGAGAGAAACTGACCGTATTGCGGCCACTCACGAGAGAGCGGCGAGGCACCCATTACGCACGTGCTGTGACATCAACTGCACTGCTGCGTTTAGGTGGCCGACGTGTAAACTAGCAAACGATTAGGTATAGCACCGAGCAAAACACAGCTTATCTTACAACAGTTCACCACACGCCGCTGAGAGATGGCGCATGAAATTCAAACTGTAATCTATAAGTAGCAATCATGACACACTGAGAGACGTACCTCGAGGCATCAGAGTATTGTTCTGAAGTTGGATGTCAATTTATCTCGCTGCCAGCGCTCTACTGGGTGGTTCTGAAGTATTTCATTGCCTGGGTAACAGATGGCAGCGCTATCCTTACTATCCACATTACAGATAGCGAGGGAGACGAATTGTGGAGAGGGGACGGTATTTGGGCTCTTTGCCTGNTATCCTTACTATCCACATTACAGATAGCGAGGGAGACGAATTGTGGAGAGGGGACGGTATTTGGGCTCTTTGCCTGTCTTTGCCTTATACTCGTTCACATCAGACACGTTGCAGAATAGGTAAAATTGCTAGGAACCCAAATGTGCTTTTAATAAGCCAATTCGTACCGTAACATGTGTAAAGAAAATACAACAACAATTATATTTACAACCAGCATTACACTCGTAATACAACGTCAAAACTTAAAACTGTTTTACTTCATTTGTTGCCAACTTAACCCGTTCGATCACACATTAATTTTAGAGTAGAAGTGTTGCAATCGCGTAATTTTTGGTGTTTGCTGTACTTATGTTGAGAGATTTTGTTACAACCAGTCAACAACGTGCTGCTACTGCTGCCTTGCTGTGTACAGCACTGGCTATAAGTATCACTCTTNTTTTGTTACAACCAGTCAACAACGTGCTGCTACTGCTGCCTTGCTGTGTACAGCACTGGCTATAAGTATCACTCTTGTGCAACATGTCGACGCTCGTGAACACGGTGGCCGAGAGCCCGTGGGCCGCTGTGTACTGTAGTATCACACGGTTGGCTACCACGCTCTGCGAAACGTTCCCTATTGGCCGGGCTGTCGGCTGCCTGGTAGGTTACCAGCCGCTGACTGGAGGACGGCGTTCCAACATCGTGCTGCCAAGTGACGCCATTTCGCTGGCGCGTGGGACTCGNACCAGCCGCTGACTGGAGGACGGCGTTCCAACATCGTGCTGCCAAGTGACGCCATTTCGCTGGCGCGTGGGACTCTAGTACGCGTTATAAGTAGAGACCTGAAAAATTCGCGGATTCATTTCGGGACAAGCTAGCTAGAATTCGAAACACGCGTGTTTATAAAACTTCAGCCATTGGTCCACACGGTGATTGACACCTCATGGAGAAGGCTGGCCCAATCGTCGCCTTCTACTGTGACAGCAGANATTGTTAATATTTAAAAAGAGGCGCCTAAATTCCGTTCCCTCCTTTTCCATATACGATGTACTAGTTATGTGAGGTCGTGAACTATTGAAAACAAATATTTATAACCCGCAAAAACAAATTTATTTAAATTAGCACATTTCCACATCTACAGGAGGAGCTACCGATTAAACTTATATAAAATATAAGTATTTAATTATCCATCCAGATAGAAATCGCATACAATCGTCTTCGGTGGTCAGTGAGGATGAACATGTTTCGTGACACTATTCGAATCATTTACTGCACTTCGCCCATTTCTCTACTTGTTTGTCCTGAGAAAACGGTTTCCCACAAATAGGACACGACACATCTTCGTAGGATATTTTATCGTCATCGGTCGATAGGAATGGAACTTATTTTTTTCCTTCGGTGTCTCTAGAAGTCGACTCACATTACCTTGTTTTCTTCCTTGGCGGTTTCGTAGATGATCCTGGCAGGTCTTTAGATTCAATGCCGGGTTGTCTCCTGGCCTTTGAATGTGGTCGTTTCGTCTGACGTTCATCACGTTTATGCAGTTTCTCCAAGGAGGCTTTTAATGGGGCTGCCTTGTGGGGAGAACCTGTCACCAGCAATGAAGAGCCATTTCTGGCAGATACGGAAGGTTGGTTTATTGGAACGTCCGTGGTTTTTCTTGGACTGATCACTTTCAGTGGTCCATTAGGTTTAAGCCCATCATCAAGGAGGTTAGCCTGCTCGCCTCCCGGATTTTCGCAAATGGGAATTGTGCTTGACGATGCCAGCTGGCCGGCGGGTTTTCTCGGGGATCTCCCGTTTCCCCCCGCTTTTGCATTCCGGCGCTGCTCCATTCTCACATCGTTTCAACCTACTCGGCTCCCTAGATCTCGTTGTTAAGAACCGCCTAAACTTCTCAACTCTCTCAAACCCATCATCAGTATCTCCAGCTCATCAAGCACTCTAGCAGCAAAATTATGTTCTTGAAACACATAAGGTTTAAATGGATGAATCGAAGTTGCTTAAAACCCATTAATGGAAGTTTATTAGGTTCGTTTATATAATATGTAATTATTAAAACTTTACGTTTACAGAAAATTTAATTGTAGAAGTATATGATTTGAGTTGTTCTAATTAACTGGTCTGAGCCACATTGCTGAATGTTGCTTATGAAACACAATTGATAGAGACCTGAAAAATTCGCGCATTAATTTCGGGACAAGCTAGAATGCAAGACACGTGCGTTTATATCATTTCCACCATTGGTCCACACGGTGTTTGACGCCTCCTGGAGAACGCTGGCCCAATCGTTGTCTTCCACTGTCACAGCAGACAACCAATGTGCAGGTGATATTTGCATATTTGTCCACACGACTGTGCCACCTAGCCTATAGGTCATGGAACTCGCGAATTTTTCAGGTCTCTAACAATTGAATATACTCGGCATTAAAAGATACAAACTTACAACATGAATAAAAGGGACGAATTTAAGAACCTTGAGGGGAACGAATTTAGTGCTAAAATAATTATTAACATGGCGGCCTCTCCTGCCGACACGATGAAAGCCTCAGTGCATGGAGAGATGACAGTGGCGTGTGAAGTGTTGCAAGGTAAACTGGTGCTTGCTCAGTGTTGTACATACTCGGCGCACGCAGCAGGAACCAGTAACCAGAGTGGAGCCGAGAGAAACTGACCGTATTGCGGCCACTCACGAGAGAGCGGCGAGGCACCCATTACGCACGTGCTGTGACATCAACTGCACTGCTGCGTTTAGGTGGCCGACGTGTAAACTAGCAAACGATTAGGTATAGCACCGAGCAAAACACAGCTTATCTTACAACAGTTCACCACACGCCGCTGAGAGATGGCGCATGAAATTCAAACTGTAATCTATAAGTAGCAATCATGACACACTGAGAGACGTACCTCGAGGCATCAGAGTATTGTTCTGAAGTTGGATGTCAATTTATCTCGCTGCCAGCGCTCTACTGGGTGGTTCTGAAGTATTTCATTGCCTGGGTAACAGATGGCAGCGCTATCCTTACTATCCACATTACAGATAGCGAGGGAGACGAATTGTGGAGAGGGGACGGTATTTGGGCTCTTTGCCTTTCTTTGCCTTATACTCGTTCACATCAGACACGTTGCAGAATAGGTAAAATTTCTAGGAACCCAAATGTGCTTTTAATAAGCCAATTCGTACCGTAACATGTGTAAAGAAAAAACAACAACAATTATATTTACAACCAGCATTACACTCGTAATACAACGTCAAAACTTAAAACTGTTTTACTTCATTTGTTGCCAACTTAACCCGTTCGATCACACATTAATTTTAGAGTAGAAGTGTTGCAATCGCGTAATTTTTGGTGTTTCCTATACTTATGTTGAGAGATTTTGTTACAACCAGTCAACAACGTGCTGCTACTGCTGCCTTGCTGTGTACAGCACTGGCTATAAGTATCACTCTTGTGCAACATGTCGACGCTCGTGAACACGGTGGCCGAGAGCCCGTGGGCCGCTGTGTACTGTAGTATCACACGGTTGGCTACCACGCTCTGCGAAACGTTCCCTATTGGCCGGGCTGTCGGCTGCCTGGTAGGTTACCAGCCGCTGACTGGAGGACGGCGTTCCAACATCGTGCTGCCAAGTGACGCCATTTCGCTGGCGCGTGGGACTCGAGTACGCGTTATAAGTAGAGACCTGAAAAATTCGCGGATTCATTTCGGGACAAGCTAGCTAGAATTCGAAACACGTGTGTTTATAAAACTTTAGCCATTGGTCCACACGGTGATTGACACCTCATGGAGAAGGCTGGCCCAATCGTCGCCTTCTACTGTGACAGCAGACAACCAATGTGCGGTTGATATCGGTGTATTTGTACATAAGACTGAAGAGTTTAGCCTGCAGGTCAGTGAACTCGCGAATTTTTCTGGTCGCTGTTTCACCTCTCTATTCTTAAGGACTCTGCGGTTAAGTGTAGTAGGACATTTGATCAGATGGCGGTCGACTCGGTTTTCCATTGGCAGACAGCCAGCCAATAATAAACGGTGCTCAGTGCAGTAAGGGTATCCGGTGCAGTCTGGACCAATAGGGTAGCAGTAAGCGGAAGAACAGAGTGAGTGAGTGATGAGATTTGTGGGACTTTTAACAAGCGAGGTCTTGAGAGCCGACGAGAGCGAGTGTTGGAGCAGCTCCGGAATGAAAGGGTGGGGGAAACGAAAGATCTCCGAGAAAACCCGCCGACCAGCGACATCGTCCGGCGCGATTCCCACATGCGAAAATCCGGGAGTAGCCCGGCCTGGGATTGAACCCGGTTCGCCTTGGCAGGAAGCGAGCAGGTTGCAACCCAGCCAATAGGCAACCTTTCGCAGAGCTTAGCATTCTATCGGACACAGGAATTGCTCCCGTATCCTAGCGCAGCCAATCAGAAAATGGGTACGCCCACAGCAAAGGCGGCGGTGCGCTATTTCTCTGTTACGATGCGTGTTAATGACATCAAGTGTTTTGTTTTTATAAACACGATAAAAACTAGGAAAATATTGAAATTATATCAGTGCACCTTTCATCTCCAGGGGTATAGTTCAACTTGTCCTTTGCCTGAGACTGCACACGAGTTTGATCCTAGAAATGTTAACGAAGTCAGTCCTCATGGCCATACTCGAGGACAAGTTGCTCTTGAAGGATCCTTTTGACAGTTACTGCGCCCAGCGTCCGGTGTTTTGAGCGTATTCCTTGTGGTTTGTGGAAGTTGCTGCACCTGTCGTTTATGAATGCTTCATCCTGACAACACCGATCACGGTGAGTAGCGTTGTCGACAGAAGCACAATCCACACAAATACAGTACACAGCTCTTAAGTGGATTCAAGTCCGTTGTCAGCAGTACAGCATTGATAGTACTTAAATAACTTCGATTTTCGATTACGATTTTTAGTTAGTCGATTTTTTTTTTTACCGGGTCACTTTGGTAGCACCTTTGAAATCGGGCGTAGAATAAGGCTTCTTGAATATAGTTTTTTTTACTCTGAACTCGAAAGGCGAAGTACCTCTATACTCTGTCAGAATTTCAGAGGCGCCATTGTGCTCTCAGTTCGACACATTGTTTCAAGTCATTCGTTGTTGGGTCCCGTATCTACAAACAAAGTTTTTTTTTTTTTACGGTTGTATGTTTATTGGAAGTTGTGCTACGTTAACGTACAACAAATGCGTAGCTTTAAAAATTGCAAAAGATAATATATGTGTAGTTACATAACTAAGTAGTAATAAAATAATAATTTGTAGAAATTATATAGCCTACATCCATTAAGACAATTTAATAAGTATTCTGAATACATGATGAAAGCAGTTCTAGACTCACTACGCAACTTCAAAAAATTTTGAAAATAAAAGCACAAAAAATATTTTGAAAACATAACAATTGTTTTGGGTGAAATTAATTTTTGCGCCAAAATAATGCTGATACCCAAGCTAGGAACATTTTCTTTCTCAAGCTAACACTCCAGGAAAGGGAAGTTACTGCAGAACGTAAACGTTTTTTAAAACTTAGTTTTAAACATCGCCTGTTGCTAACATTTGAAATTCTGCTTCGTTGCCAGTAGTTTCGTGAATGTGTGATCTGCTCAGAGAAAAATNAGGAACATTTTCTTTGTCAAGTTAACACTCCAGGAAAGGGAAGTTACTGCAGAACGTAAACGTTTTTTAAAACTTATTTTTAAACATCGCCTGTTGCTAACATTTGAAATTCTGCTTCGTTGCCAGTAGTTTCGTGAATGTGTGATCTGCTCAGAGAAAAAGTACTATGTCCTCTTTTACAGTTATTAATTTTTTTTAGCAGTTTACGGTCGCCTTGGTGAAATAGAACTCATGGCAGTCTCTGTAGGGTACATATCACATTCAAGACGCACCCTTAAATTATCGTTTGGAGAATTTAAATTCGCAAGCATCGTCGCTTTGTTCTTTCGGTTTTAGCGTTTGAAAATGAAGATAAATTTATGTCTTCAGAATATCAATCGCGATAGTTGGGATTTGTTTTTGTAATTCTTACGTAAACGGTAATGCAGATTACATTTTAGCCTCCGTCGTTATTAGTTAATTGCTGCACGAAAAGCGCTCCAAAAAAAAAAACACGTTTTGAAAATCAGTAAGTTTATTTTTAAAACGGTTATATAAAATTTTTTGCCCCGGAAAAAATTTATTCTGATACCAAATTCGTATTTTCTGCGAGAAGGGAACAGTGTTCATCACAACTTTTGGCGGTTAAGCATATATATATATATATATATATATATATATATGGTTGCAGTGAATATTTGTCTGTTGTAATTATTGAAAACATTTTGACCGACGGCACATGATCATATGCTCGCGTCGTGCGTTCATTTTTTCATGAAATTGCGTTTCACATTTTGCTGATTTGGAATGGAATCTCGATTGAAATCTTTGTTGCGCCAGCAACGATTCGAAAAGCTGGTATGCGACAAGACTTCGTCATGGTCGGTGAAGACAGCAGGTGTCCCTACCTGGGAGTAGTAGCTTTCTGCTTCACAATAACATTCCTGAAGAGAAAGGTCTGAAGGTCAAACTGTGACAAAAAAAAATGTGGACAGGAAATGAATGAAGAGTTTCTATGTGCGCAGCACACAAAAGTGCTCGTGGCGTATTGGTTTTTTTGTCACGCCACGCGAACCAGAACATGGGCGTAAAAAAACGAGTAAACAAACACATTCATAAGTTTTTTTTAACGTAGTTTCTGGGTTGGGGATATATATTATATATGTATATATATATATATCATTCGACTTGCGTGGCAGTTGTGAAGCCGTACGCTCCGAAGCGCGGCAATCCGCCATTTTGAAATGCCCCTCGGATGCCGGGCCTTACTTCCCCTCCAGGCTGTCCTTCCCCTCCTGCGGTCAAACTGGAAATAAATTTCCCCTTCGTTCCCCCTCCGAACTTCCCCTCCTGCAGCTCCACCAGTCTTATCAAGCTTGCATACAAGCACTCGCCCAGGCCTGCCTTCCCATCTATCCCCACGTCGTTCTACTACGCGAACTGAAAACATCAGTTGCGTATCACGTTTCTACATGAAAATGAATAAAAATAACTTATTTTTTGCGTATAATTTCAATGTAAATGCAGTAATTTTACAACAACTATCATTTACCTAAGTGAAATTGTTGGAAAGCAAATGTTAATTCGAGTATTTTACGATAATATCGCTAGAAATTAATTTCTTGCTTAATTGTTTTTAAAACTAATTATACATGACGTTTCAAACTTTAATACTATAAAATAACCCTCTAGATTTGTTCCTCAATAGTTATATTTACATTTATCGAATTTATTTTAAGTTTATTGCGTTAAAACCTGCAGCAATATTTGAATGAGAAAA
This sequence comes from Clitarchus hookeri, assembly GCA_002778355.1. Classification (NCBI taxonomy): domain Eukaryota; kingdom Metazoa; phylum Arthropoda; class Insecta; order Phasmatodea; family Phasmatidae; genus Clitarchus; species Clitarchus hookeri. Next base: position 553,357 of record NQII01001320.1, read on the forward strand.
TTAAGTAATTTCCTTGATATGGGATGTAATTTTTGGAGTTAAAATGGTTACAAATTGATAAATCTATATATTATTTTAATTTTTGTTCAGTAATATTGTAACAAATTGATTAATTATTCTAATAAAATGACTTGAAACGCTGGTATTGAAATTTCAGTAGCAATTATGTAAACTATAATTTTATATGAAATACAATTGGCTTCCAAATCTATGCCTACAGATTACTCTTACATTTATTACAAGACACAAATAAACAAGTGTTTTGCAAAACCAATGTTGTGTTTTTAGAGCTTGTAAAATCTGTGCAAATTAGGCCTATGTCAATTTGAATGAAGCTCACATTTATTTAATGTAGTATAATTATAATTTCTGATATTATAGAATGAATTGAGCAATTCTACAACATTTTTAAGTATTTAAAAACTTTCTGTGGACAAACTATTTTCCTTAATATGTTCCAATATATAAATTCCAGTTGATGACTTGGAATCATCCTCTGTTCACAAAATACTAGATATTATGTAATTAACAAAACACTGTAAACCTTTTAATTGTAACAAAATAGTTGAAAGCTTTGCATTTCAAAAATAAGCATTGCAATTGTTAAATTAAAATAAGCAGAACTTGTTTTAGATTTACTACATTTACTGGATGCATAACCTATTCAACTACTTTGAATAAGAAAATACATAAATGATAAATGCAAGGTTTTTTGGCCAATTAAGTGTTTCAGGTGGACAAACATATGTTAGTTTGAAGAGTTTAAACAAGTTAGAGTGAACATAAAGTAATTTCATAAATAAATGAGTGATGCCAAGAAAGAGGGTATCAAAAGGCATAAAATTACTGCCTAAAAGAATTCTCAACTTTTTTTCCATACAATTAATTATAAAATTTGCTGCATTTGCAGTACAGTATCACCTGTTACATTTATATGCAAGCAGCTTAAGTTACATTTTTCTATCGAAGATTATTCTTGGCCGTTTAATCATAGGCTATCACTTGAAGCCATATGGTGTAATATTAATGCTCTGGTATTAGTCTTTATGCGATCAGCAAGAAGCCTAATTTGGTAGGTGACACCAAGCTACTCTAATAATTGAAATAAGTGGCGAATGGAGACCAGTTTGTGTTAATAAGAGGTTACATACCATTTAATAACTTTAAAGCATTTCTTAAAAAAATTCAAACCTCAGTTTCTTACTAAAATTTTGTACATAATTATTTCTGCATTGTCTCTCTACCCATGCTTGATGTCTGTGTATAACAATTTCATAGCAGTTATACTAGCAGACCACACAAGAAAACTACCTACATGTGACAGATATTTGTGTGTGAGACATGAACTTACCCACTCATGCGAACATTGGTAAAGGACTAAATCTAACTTCGGCTGAGCGAGAGAAATTTCTATAGACATAAATTACCATCTTTCTTTGTTATAATCCAACATACCATAGTTAGGGCGAGTGACTTTTCGCGTTAAAATCGGAGCACACAGTAGATTTCAATACTATATACACACCTCAGCTGTTGTTATACCTCCAATGGCTGCTGGTGTCGTGTCCGTCTTTGACCAAGCCACTTAGGACTAAGTAACTCTGACATTGAACCTTCGTGATTCGTGCGCAAACGGTTAACACGGGACAGAACATTTTTTTTAGCCAATCAAAGAAGCTGGACGACCCTACGGTGTTTTGGACTGTTTCTTGTCTCGAAATCCTGCCCCTAACCATAGTTAATTTAATCTTGAAATTGTTGCTTGTTGCTTACTGATATCGGGTAAGTGATTTGTAAAAACTGGCATAGTTGTTTTAACCCATTCCAGACCCAGTGTACTCATTTGTGTACATTACGTATGTGTAGGTAATTTTCGGTCTGAACTGCACGCTGTGGAAATCGATGACCAATGATCTTACCTGTGGGTAAATGATTCGCAAACCGTCTTACTGGTCTAGGTCACAACTGTTTCATATTACTGTAGCCGAACATGAAGCCTGCAGCTCATTGGCCATGCCAACGAAACAGGTGTTGTGTCGACTTAAGTACAGCACGCATCATAAATTCTTTTGTTTGCAGCACCTGGAACCGTAAAGTAAAGTGGCTCTGAGAGGGTTAATATAGCCGTGATTTACATTTCATCGCACGCATAGTACCAAGACCAGGGATCGAATCCAAGACGCCTGTAGCCTGCAAAGTCTTCTGGACTGTACGTAGGCTGCTCGTGTCACACAAACGTCGCGTGGGTTGAACACCATTACCAAGATAACTGAGACAAACAGTTATTTTATCATGGCTCTTTTCCAACAAACTTGACTCTGCAACGCCAAGAAGGCGCCAGAAGCCTGAAAGCCATGCACTATTATTTTGAACAACACATTTTCTGAGGCGTTATTCAATGTCACTGTATGATCCCAATGTAGCCAGGTGTTTATTTTACTGCAGTAGTCACGAGCAAGGTAAAATGGAAGAAAGAGTACTTGATAAATAAAACAATTTTCCTTTACACGCCAAAAAAAATTGCTTCTTAATAAAAATAATTTCAGAAGAGAGACAGCCCAATAAAATTAAATCCTATCATCGTATTTTTTACAGTGTACTTTGCCTTTGATAAGCTGGTTGCCTTCAACCAGGTTACACGGGAAAATAACATAAATATCTACAATGATTACTTTTGACAAGATGTTCGTCTCTTCTTTAGCTTGAATTTGGATAGGTAAACGAAATTAGTATTCACATCTCATAGTCCTACTTTAACCTGGTAGTTAGCCATAGGGACATCAATTTGGTATGTCCGTTTATTACTGTCCACAAAGAAATGTTAAAAGTCAACTATAATTACGTTTACATTTAACACAACTTACGGCGTGACTTGAGTTACGAGCATCGGGTCTGTCGTGAATTGTGTTCAGGAGTCACTTTTATTATCGAGATCCCCTCGTATTCGGCTTTTTCGTCCATAGCGCACATCTCAAACCTTAGCTCCGAAAGAAACACTGAAAGCGAGAACGCCTTAAGTGCTACGATTACAAGCGACCTCTGACGGGTCGACTTCCGAAGGCATGCGGCTTGTCCGTAGGGCAGTCGCTATAGCCTAAGTATGTCCGCTCAGAAGCACGGAGCCATGTTGGTCTTTGTGCCGCCCGGCATGAACAGGAAGTGTTAAAGAGCAACGCCATCTTCTGAACGTAGTTTCGCCACGAAGAACTTTTCTACCAAGTCGATCCTCGAACTTCTTCGAGTCACGCCGTCGATAGGTGTCGAGCCATCATCGATACACCCTCCTCACCCCACTCACGGGTTACCGACAACGCCTTCGCCGTTGAGTCAAACAAATGACATGATAAAAAAAACAACGGGTGCGACGACTGGGGGAAGAGTAATCACGCAATGCTGCCAAGCATAAAACAAACTCTGATATAGTTACGACGTCTGTTTGTTCCACGAAAGTCCAAAGACTTCCCTCGCACATTCGTTGAAAGAAACCCCACTCTGCTTCGTACGGACGAGTAGGCAATACAATCGCCAGTTACGAATCCTTTCCAGTAAAAGGGGTCAAAATCCTCGTATAACACATTTGTTATCTTCTTTACAGTGTATTTTCTGTTCCTTCCTCCTGTGCCTAATCGCACGTTCATCAGGGGGTATCTCCATACGAGGAATGAATCTTTTTTTATTTCTTTTTTCCCTTTAAATTGAACCAATTATTTTCTTCTTCATGACGGTTTGATGGATGCTTCCTCACACGCAATTACTGTTTTACACCAATTACTTAACTCCGAGTGTAAAGCTTGAGATGGGACACTTCTTAACCTCAGGTACACTCGAATACTCTTCCACTCCACTGAATAAAAAAAAAAAATCCGAAGTGTTAAACCACCATAATTTGGCTCGTTTGAACGACTTTATAATTTCCGACGCGCATTTGCTGTTATTTGGTATGGAAACTAGTGGTATAAGGAGCTTTGTGATTGTGCCCAACGCCTGAATGGCATGATGCACTAAGCTCTCCCACTAACACAATGACAACAAAAGAGACAAAAAACAGAGTTAATAAGGCGAGGTTTTTCTAAATACAACCTTTAGTCAAAGACCAACAACTACTGCTGAATTTAGTGGCACACGTACTAGGACTACGCAACGCTTTATTATCACTATTTAACGTCACCGCTTGTACTCGGAGGCTAATCAGATGACGCTGTAAGTGTAGCTAAGCTTCTACTTAAAGGCGACACAAGCGTCATGGCCCAACGGGGATCCGAACCCGGAACGTTGCGCTCTGACGGCGTCTTAGCGATCTCGCTCACGGATGCCGCCTGACCACGAAACGTTTCGGATTAAAATCGCGTTTGATTTTTCAAGAAGTCAAAGAGCAAAACAGTTTTCTTTTTAGAGCAAAAGTTTAACACTGTTGGCGGTAATTAAATAACGAAGGTATGCGGCGTTAACAGCTGACAAATTATTTTGAATGAACAGAACCGTCTGAAGAATGTGCGTTGCGCTACCACGAACATACAAGCAGAACGGCACAGGAGCACAGAGTAGAAACGTTTACAGAGACGGAATGGCGTGACGGTTCCTTTGACGTGGGCGTGCCATTTCTCTGATAGTCCGTCAGAGGCTCTGGGAACGGGCCTTGTGTCCGATTGGCTACTGCATGCTGCGGAAAGGTTCCCTATTGGCTGAGATACAGGGTGGTGGTAGGCGCTGATAGGCGAACGATGCCCCATGATGTCGCTGGCGCGTGCGGCTGAAGTTCGCAGTATAAGCTGCTGCTTCAGCGCTGCATTCATAAACCATTAATGCACGCTTTAATTTATAAGTTCAGGTGTTTCGAAAGAGGAAATGTTTGGTGTGAACGGCCCCTACAAACTTCTGATAACCGCTGACACTTTGTAGCCAATGGAATAAGGGGATCTTTGGCACAAGAAGCAACCGATGGAAGTATCTGGTACGTCAGCAGCAATCGGCACCATCGCCCAATGAAAGGCGCTGTCTTCATTGGCACTAGCTTCTGGACTTGCACAGCACCGAACATAATTTTACATATTATGCAGCATATCAGACGTGAACGAGTATACTCTGGATAATATGTCAAGGGGTTAGTTACTCTGTGGCAGGCGATGGCTGAGTATGTGTTATTAATGCTAAAGAGGCACTTTGTTTTTACTGTTCTCACAATAAACATAATTTTAACCCTATGATAAAAATGTCTGAATCTAGCTCGGACGACGTCTGTTCTCGAAGACGAAATCTCCCGCGGGTAAGATTGCTTCGCTAGTTTTTGTCAAGATCTTAAATGAACACTGTATTCCATCAGTATTGATGAAAAACGACAATTATTGGTTTAGTAATAAATGTATCTCGTGTTACACGCGACAAGTAACTTAAAAGAGCTCGCCATTTCATTGGATGACAGTCGTGTGTAATTTGGACCGATAAGACACAGGTAAATGGAACTGAAATAACAGAGCTGGTGTTTCTATTGCAGATGGTATAGACGTATCAAATAACCTGCCGTGACTGCCAGAAAACAGTCGCAGACTTCTCGACACTGGACCAAACTGTGTGCTGGAGCGGTCACTTGCAACGACCGACTTGGCGCGAAACGTCTATTTGTGCCTGTGAAGTTGCAAACATTTCATTGGCTCTTGCGTTTCGCTCACGTCACTTCTTCATTATTCTCGCCCACTCATAACTCACCAGTAGCACCGACGAATGTCTATTATTGGCCCACCGTGTTCGAGAGTGTAGCCAACTGCACGTGAACCTATAACACGAACCATACTTGTGTTAATAATTTCATCATGCACGGTGGCGTATTTTATGTTTGAGTGGTTTCATTCCAGCAAAATATGTCTTTTGAAGAGTACATGTTTAATTTTGTGTTTCTTGCTCACATAAGTGAAGACTGAAATTATTTACGCAATTTCAAAACTGACCGAATGTTAATAAATCGTGGCCCGTATGGTCTACGGGTAGGGCCAGTGACTTTTCGCGTAAAAATCGGAGTACACAGTAGACTTCAATTCTATGTACACACCTCAGCTGCTGTTGTACCTCCATTGGCTGCTGGTGCCGTGTCCGTCTTTGACCAAGCCACTCAGGACTAAGTAACTCCGACACTGAACCTTCGGGATTCGTGCGCAAAAGGTTAACACGGGCCAGAACATTTTTTTATGCAATCAAAGAAGCTGGACGACCCTACAGTGCTTTGGACTGTATCTTGTCTCGAAATCTTTTCGCGACATATCTATGGGTATCTTGCTGAAAGTGATAATGTAAGTTTAAATCATGAGCACTGTTCGCTTAAAAAGTTAGTAAATTTTTAAAATTTTTAATTTAGTAACAAATGTTTAACGTCCTGCAGTGACGTTCAGAAAGACGATAGAACGTGGGGGGAGGGGGGGGGGAGAAAGAGAGATACAGACTTCTTGATGATAACGGGCTCCGAACCAGTGGTGGGTCATCGACTCGGTGCTCAGAAAATGAACCATGCAAGGTGTTGGGTACAGCCATCACTGTGCCAACCACGCGCCACATAAGCGTAACGTTCTAAAAGGTAGTGCTACAATGGCAATAACCACATCCATAGCCATTGCCACGCATATAGTAAAACCCCTTGGCTATAAAAGACAAAAAATAAATGTTTTCATTCATTGTCCAATCAGATTTAACTTCCAAGCGAGAATTTTCATCGGAGTGACTTTTAAGTCAACTTAATTTCTTTTTCATAATGATGTATAATCAGTAACGTTAACACGAGTCAAATGAATGCCGTCACCGTGAACGGAAATATACAGTGAATCTAACGTCTACTAGTACAGCACTATAGCGGAATGTGTGTGGCCACTCATGGCGTAGGTTCTCGCACAAGAAAGTAAAAAGTTCTCCATATTGCCACGCGACTGTGCGGTGGCAATGGTTACGTATGATTGTATTCAGCACCAATGTAGAAGTTTAACTTTTACTGTTATTATTATTTCAATGATAACAAGCTCTCAAGTGTGCTAGTTCATCGAAATATCTTATTTTAAAAACACAATTTATTGTAGCGTAATTGTTATTTATGTTATCTCGTATCCTACCATTAGCACGGGTGTGACGGAACGGCGTATGTCGCCGTGACTGTGGAACGCGTTTTGGGCCTGGTCTCGGAAACAGCGAACGCCGGTGTGTGTACTTAGCGTGTCCCTGCCCGAAAGTTGACAGAGGTGTAGCGTGGCAACTGTGAATATCACGAAACAGTGCCGTGCACAGTTACACTTCTCCGAACGCTGAAACAGGGGTGGACAAAGCGTGCGGTCGCTACCGGTGGGCCGCGTTCAGCCAAACAGTTCGTCTCTCTTGCCTAGGGGTGTCCAACTGGCCGGTATTGCGCGGGAGTTCCCGTATCCTGGGGGCTGAAAGAATGATCCCTAGGGGCAGTGATATTTCGCGAAAAGATTTCGAGACAAGATACAGTCCAAAGAACTGTAGGGTCGTCCAGCTTCTTTGATTGGTTAAACAATATTCTGGCCGGTGTTAACCATTTGTGCACGAATCACGAAGGTTCAGTGTCGGAGTTACTTAGTCCTGAGTGGCTTGGTCAAAGACGGACGCGACACCATCAGCCAATGTAGGTATAACAAAAGCTGAGGTGTGTATATAGTATTGAAATCTACTGTGTGCTCCGATTTTTACGCGAAAAGTCACTGGCCCAAATGATCCTGCATGGACGTATGACGGGACGTCAAATATCCCGCAGATTAGACTTGTCGAGAGGGGTAAAAAAAAAAGAATGTTAATCAACACACGCTTCCGTAAATGCAGATACGTTCACTCTAATGCTCTAACCCACTGGCCGAAGATAGTTAGAACCGACGCTGACAAGTGGCATTCGTCAACAAGTTCGTTCGTGGAATTAGCGTGTTTCCAGAGACATGCATGGTAGGTTCTATCTTATCTTCTAGAGTGCGCTGGTTTCATTTGTTTTAAAGGAGATCAAATCAAACAATTAAATCACACTGAGTTATAACTAAACTTGCAACTAATATTTTACTGTTTTGTATGTTCAGAGAAAAAGTCTTCTGATGTAGCCTATAATACTGGCTTTTGCACATTACAAATAGTATTTAAAACTGTTATTTTTTATAACAGTTTTCCTTGATCGTTTTATTGGGGTCAGATATCGTGGGTCGAGTGGTCGGAAGTGTGCCTGATAGGATATCTGAAAAAGTTGGTATAGACTATTCACGGTAAAGTGAGCACTTTTTAAAGCCCTTTCATTTGGAACAATAGTAAAAAAATATGTTTCATTGTAGCCTTAGACGTTATTTTTCTAGTCCTGTGAAATATGTAAACTGTGTTTATTACTTACATGGCAGTATTTATTTCAAAAATTGGTGGAAGGGTAAAAATTACCGATAGGATAAAATTAATTAGGGCCTCAGAAGTGCTTACTTTACCGTAAGCAGCCTATAACGCTACTGTTGCCGTGACTGTGCTCAGCTAACCGCGAAAAGCCTGTAAACTTTACTAGGCTTCGTGTCCGGCTACGTTAATAGAAATCACTCATAACCTGGAACAGCGGAACTGTTTACGAATAAGTTACCAACAGGGAAGATCATTGGAGCACAGAGTAGAAATGTACACAGAAGCGAAATGTTATGGCAGTTTCTTTGATGTAGGCGTACCTATTATCTGGTTGTGTCTCAACTCGCCCAGGGAGCGCTCGTTCGTTCCCTCGCTTTCACGGACGACGTCAGCGCTCTCTGTTATCTCAGTTCGAAGTTGTATACTTGCTGCGCTCTCTCGTGATGTTCTCTGGCACCCGCCATGTTCTTTCACAACTGTTATTTGAGGTTATCGCAGGCGGCAGGTAGGTTAAATATTTTTAAAGCATCGTAATGAATGATATCACTTTTTTAAAATGCACTTTATTTTAGTTAGTGATCTTGTACAACAGTTTTGCCCATTGTAAGTGTTAATCGGACACCACAATACCATATGGCGGCAAAATCATGTCAGCTGTAAAAAGGGACTTACAATTTGAAACAAGACACAGGGTAGTTTCTTATAAACATATTATTTTAACTGCCCGAGCATATGTTCGTACCCTTTATAAGTGCCGTTGGAAAACTTCACGTGTTTTCATTGCGTGCTGTGTTTGTTTACCAAATAGAGAGAGCACAGTCCCAAATCGGGAGAGCGAGAGCGTAAGAAAGAGCGCTCTCTGCAAAGAGCACTCTGCCTCTGATTGGTTGTGCGAGACTCTGGGAACGGCCTTGTGTCTGACTGGCAGCTGCGTACTGCGAAAGGTCCCCTATTGGCTGGGCTGTCGGCTGGCGAGTAGGTTACGAGGCGCTGATTGGCGAACGACGTTCCAACATTTTGCTGGCGTGTGCTGCAGGCGTTCGCGGTGTAATCAGCAGTTTGACCTTATGTGTTATCAGGTACTCTGTGATCACAGTCCACTCAGGGTTACTTCCAACTTTTCTGAAGCCCTGTTGAAGTTCTACTTCCGGGATATTCCTCCGTCTCATGCAAAGAAAGCTTAAAAAATACACGAGAGGGCAAACGCACCGCATTCGTGAGCACTCAGTGCGATACAATTCTGCATAAGAACTATATCCTGCTACGCGTTACCAACACACGTTTTTTTCTCTCTCCTACTTCATTCATAGTAGTTATAGTTGAAATATTGTAATTCATAGATATAATATAAGTAATATTTAATTTAACAAAAAAAAAGTACTTTCATTTTAACACAAGTATAAAACGCTTATGATACATATTTAGGAAGCAACCTAACATGTCTTAAATATGGTGATTTTTTTAATGTTTGATTAAAAAATTGTGGGGAAAAAAACCCCAGAAAATAGACTATGTAGAGACCTTAACAATTCGCGGATTCATTTTGGGACAAGCAAGAATTCAAAAGACGTGCGTTTGTGTATCTTAACCCATTGGTCCACACGGTGTTTGACACCTCCTGGAGAACGCTGGCCAAATTGCCGCCTTGCACTGAGACATCAGACAACCAATGCGCAGTTGATATCGGCAAATTTGTGCATAAGGCTGCAGAGTCTAGCTGCAGGTCATTTAACTCGCGAATTTTTCAGGTCTATAAAGGCATGGAGCCTCGCGGTGTACTGTACAGACCGAATGTAACCTTCTTGTGCGTTATGTTCACAATCGTGTACAATGGGTCTGAATGGGTTAAAACTTCCGGGACTAAGCACAACTTAACATCCGCGTTTGCTATTAAAAAAATTGTTTTGGGAAGCTTACATTAGTGTGCATTAATTGCTAGGGACACCCGAATTTCGCGAAAATATTTCAGCACATGCTAGATTTAAATACCCTACGGGCATACCAGAAGTTTTGTTTTGCCTATTGGCGGCGTGATTTTGCGAGAAGACATTTTCTTACTTGACTGACCAATCAGAATCAGGTTACTCCAATACTGTACGCCTGTGATTCGTGGGCAGAAACCTAAGACACATGACTCGTAAATCATCCAATCACGAAAGTGGATCTGGACTAAATTGTTATGAAATACAACTGGTCGTGAAATCTTTTCGCGAAATTCGGGTGTTCCCTATTAATTGCTCTCATTAAATCACACGCTGTAATTGGCGAAGGGCTTTTTAGCCCTTTGAAAACGGCACAAATTTACTGGCACTAAGATTGGTAGCTTTGGTTCCACTTACCATCGTCCTATTTGTCGCGGGTACACAGGACACGTTTACTGTATTCTGCAACGTTTACTATTGGCTGGCCGTCGGCAAATAGCGTCGCTCGTTGTCTGTGTACCAATTAATGTGTCGTGACAGATGTATGTGATTTTACCATCCGTAGTGTTCAATTGAGAAATTATTATAAATGACTGTTTTATTCTTACGAACTGAGATTGTGACTAGTTATAATATTTCGCTTAGATTCCTATTAACACCAGGGAAACAGTAAAATTCATAAAAATGTGACTTTTGCCTGTAAGAGCTAGTACATTTCTATATAAACGTATATTCAAGTATATACGTAGGCCTACATACTCAGGGGCTGCGGTGGCTGAGCGGTTAGCGTGCTCACCTTCTACCGGGGTGAACCGGGTTCAATCCCCAGCTGGATTTTCTCATGCGGGAATCGTGCCGGACGATGCCGCTGGTTAGCGGGTTTTCTCAGGGATATCCTGTTCCCCGCCCATTGATTCCGGTGCTCAAGACCTCGCTATTAAGAGCCACCCAAATCTCTTCACTCTTTACTAACCCTACATACTCCTCAAAGGGTGAAATGCGGGCACCTTACTTGCAAAGTCAATGTAAAATTGGAAATAAAGAAAACTGCACACGGGCTTCCCTCTCCCGGATTTAGAACCCAAAACATCTTACTCCAAACTCACCCAAAGAAGGATTGATATCTGCTAATTTGGATGCCAGGATTTTTCACCACAACTCTAGTACATACATCGTCTGATATGTTATGGACCGAAATGGCTTGGTGCATTTTATAAATTCGTTATTTTGTGTATACCTAGTTTTTAATTACACATTGAAAAAGTTTTGTTTTATAAATCAAAGTTTGTTTGGGGCAACCAAATTAATTGTTTGTATAGCGGCTATTGTATGCTTTGTTGCTGAAAGCAAATTATTTTGTTGTACATAGTTTATTGCCATAAACATGTAAAATTTGGTTAATTCAACTAAAGACTTGTTTGCATGGATCTACGTGCTTTAAACAGTTTAGGTCATCATACAATATGGAGAGTAAGACCTGGTTTCGAACCCAGAACTTTATTGCCCTAATACGATGCCTTAAGAAACCTAGGCTAACGAGACTCCTGAACGAATTCCGATGTTTGTAGATATATAGTTTTTAATATAGGACATGCACATCAAACGGTTTTAAGTTTCAGAGCGTTTTTTTTTTGTTTCCTGTTGAAATTGTTTTATTGGGATTGTTTACATCATTATTAAGCATAAATAAATGCACTAACAATCAACATAAGATTTTTCCAGGTAACCAAATGCTTTATTAACTTCAAAAGAGATTTTTATTTGACTCGACAATTTTATTTATTATATTTACGGTAACCAAATCGATAAGTTGAAAGTACTTGTAAAATAGTCGTGGGCACTAAATTCCACATGCTGTTAGAACAACCAATTAATTTGATTAACAAGTTCTTTTTAATTATATATTTGGTTCAAAGTAGTGAGTACATATGTCATAACAACAACAAATTAGTTGAGTGAACAAAATATTATTGAACATCGTACACAAGTTCTTTTCAAGCTAATTTATTCGGTGTATGCCAATTAATCTTTCTTACAGTGTACGTCCATATTAGCTCGTACTAAGTAATTATTCACTCCTTTTCGCCCATCACCAGTTACAGAATAATGACGATGGTGAATCTTTAACAATTTAAGCAACTTCGCGAAGCTATTGTTTCGTTTTATTGGGCCTGAAATTTCAATACTCGTTAAAAAAAAGAACACATACTAAAATAAACTCATAAATTAAAAATGTCAGCTATTGTTTCCCTTGGAAAAACCTCTGCCTCCGATGCCGCCTAGTAAGAGGCGAAAATTATAACAAAAAAAAATCACCAGAAATATTGCTTAAAAAAACACTAATAATTCATGATAAGCTTGTAAATCCAGTTACATAAATAAAAGCACTTTAAGTATAACACTGTCCACAATTAATTCGCTTAAAGAGAGCTGATAATGAACGATATAGAGTACAAGCAGCGTGTCTGGAAAGGTTTCGACTAATAGGACTCATTTGGAACCGATCTACCACCTCCTGTTAATCTCCCAGTCAAAAAAATAGCTGCCAACTAGCACTGAATTTCGTTTTACCTCTTCAAGTCAACGTCTAACAGCGACTTTAGCTCCCAGTTGTTGGTTACCGAGGATGAACCAGGGGCTTGCTGTTCCACCCGGAGGTCGGGGAGAGAGAAAATGGCGTCATATTTGGAATGCATGGCAAAAATATGAAAATTTCTGAGTATTTATGTAATATTAAGTACATTTGGGTGATTTGAAATTGTCCCCAGAGATGCGATTATTTATGTACGTATTCATATTATAAATAATACCAACAAGCAACATTTTAACGTAACTTTAGACAGTGGCATTTTCGTTTCGTTAATCAGTGATCGTTTTGGACGTTACTGTGCTGCTATCTTGCAGGCAACCGTGAACCACAGATTATGTAGTGCGGCGGCTGCACAATGAATCATAAGTTCTGCTTTTTTAATAAAGAAATGCTGTTGAGAGGTTGGCGCGTATTAAAATATTAAAAGGAATTCTTAAATTAAATATAGTCAAATGACAAATTCGTACAATGCTCATACAACATTTCACTGGAGAGTGGTATTTTGTGAGATGCAGGGAAATGCCCCACTTTTTCGTTATTATATTTTTATTTGACACATTATGCGTGGATGTGCTGCTGCATGTTGCGTGTGTAAATACAACATGGCAACGGAGACGTAAACATGGAAAATATTTGTAAATAATAGTTTATTGTAATTATAATCAATTGGGAGTAACAGATAAGAAAAAAAAATTATTTTTTCACAAATATATTAACATTTAATTTTTGCTTTTCTATATAGGAAGCTTAAAAAATACTAACCACTCAATTTCGGTATTATTAAATAAAATTTAGCTACTAATAAATTTTTAACTACAAAATTATATGTTTACCATATAGAAAATATAGAAAATAACTAATTAAAATGGTTAAAATATTCTTGAAACAGGCAATCTCGAATAGTCACTAGTTTTTAGTAACTTTTGTTGCCAACATATACAAAACCTGACACGAACTTTCAGATTACAAACAGGAGGCTTCACAATGGCGATAAAACACTAGCTTCTATTTAGCCAACAGTCAAGTCCAACTCCCAACTAGTCAACCTCCATATTACGGGAGGTGGTTAAACCCGCCTTGGCTTGAGCACCAGTTGATGTGCGTATATCGCCCTTTAAGTGCCAAACTACTAATATAACGTGAGACAAAGCTGTCTAAATCTCGAAGTCGGGTAGAAACGTAAGGCGTAGTTTAGCTGATGGGTGAGAAAAGGTGCTTCGAGGAAAATGGCATCTGGTAGAGGACCATCCGCCATGTTGCATGATGTCACCGCTGCAATCTCGGATGATGTCATCTAATTATGTACACTTGCTAATTATAAACAGTTGTTAATTACACACAGTCGCTAACTACACACATACATATAAGTACCCTCCGCCAACTTGACTCGGTTTGCAACAAGCGGCCATCTTGATTTCCGCCGACAGTTTCCGGAGTTCGCACCAGAGCGCGCCGCTGTCGCCAGGTCGCCATATTTGTGTCTCTTGCCGCCAGTTAGGGGCGCACCACTCGCCTTCGCTGGACCACCATCTCTGTTGCTCCTGCCATGTGCTCGAGTGCGCTATGTCCGCCATCTTCGTTTGAAATAAATGACCGTATTTCAGTTTACATTTCCTTTCATTATATCAAAGCATTTCAGAACATTAAATATCTTGCCAGATTGTTTCAGGAGGTAAATTGTAATGAAACACTTTTACTACCATGCATTTTACTGATCGCAGTATGATCAGTGAATAAACACACAGCTCACATCAATAAAAAATGTCCCCTACCTCCCTCCCCCCAACAATATGTATACCCTTCAACACGTAGCATAATAAATGCACACAAGTACAATAACTCCATTCCAATGTCTAACAACACAGTTTCTTCTCTGATATACTTGCAGAAGGTTACTTCCTTAGGAAACAATCTTTATTTTGCCCTGCAACCAATACAAAAAAAAAACTCAATCAACTTGCTAGTAGACATGAACGACAGGCAAAAGACGAACATATTTGAAACTAGTGCATACTTACATGTTGTGTCAGTTGTGTAGACGACAAAGCGACATTGCTACAGGGAGCGTTCCTCCGTGAGATATACTGCACACGTATACACATATAATAACGCATCGAGCAGTNTCTCTGATATACTTGCAGAAGGTTACTTCCTTAGGAAACAATCTTTATTTTGCCCTGCAACCAATACAAAAAAAAACTCAATAAACTTGCTAGTAGACATGAACGACAGGCAAAAGACGAACATATTTGAAACTAGTGCATACTTACATGTTGTGTAGACGACAAAGCGACATTGCTACAGGGCGCGTTCCTCCGTGAGATATACTACACACGCATACGCACATAATAATGCATCAAGCAATCAAGCAAAAAATTCCCCTCAGAAATTTCCTTACCTCCTCGACAGGTGTCGCAGTACTGAGGACCGGGATCTCGTCTGGTAACTCTGGAAGATACATTTCCACTGCTTCGTCGCTCCAGTCGTGCACAGACACACGTGACGCCTGATGCCGCGGAGGTGCCAGATGTGGCCATGCCACCATTCCTCTCAAATCGTCGGCAGATGCCGCAGGCGCTGGGTACAGTTGAGAGCTATTGATGTTCGCATGTCTTCACTGAGGCGGCAGGTACAGTCACCTCGTCGTTATTGCGTTTTGGCCGGTGACCACTCGCCCCGCGGGCAGTGGCCGACAGCCGACATCCGTGGCAACCACTGGCGTAGGTGGTGGGTGCATGGGGATGTCGTCAGCAACCATCTCCAGTGTTTGCCGGCCTGTCTGGGACCTAGGGATATTTCATGTCGTGCATGTTTGCGCAGCTGAACATCTTAGTGTCCTCACGCATGTAGAAGACTGCACAATTTGTGTACGATGTGCAATCGATTATTTGTTGACAACGTTCGTACGACACTGGTTCATCGGCTAGAAGACAATATAACACTGCCGTGGCTGGGCATCACACTAACGTAATGGGTTATGTTCCATGGGGAATGTAGCCATATTTACTCCTCTGTGGCGAACAGAAAATTTACGTGGCAAATGCCATCATGGCTGTTTCAGAACCTCGACTGTAACAACAGGAGACGTGTAATAAGTTTGCACATTGCGTCCACATATTTACACTTTCTGCGACAAGAAATTTCGCCCTTCACAATTGCATCGTCCGTTTCTGTATTCTTGGCTTCGACGTCTATGATGCACTGACAAATGAATTAAGTGCAAGTATTGATTTATTTACGTACACAGCAGACCCTGGGCGAACATGGCGAGATCCATACACTTCCACATTCTTCCAGAGCAGCAGCATGTTCGTGTCCGTCGCACTCTCCACTCCACCTCACGATGACACCAGGGTCCACGTCGCATAACATGAAATCGATGTGGTTTTCAATTTTCATTTCATAACACCTTTGAATAACTTTCAGAGTTGAGAAATATTTTAACATTCTTTATTTTCACGTGGTAGAATTTCGAGCGGTCTGCACTAACGACATTTGCTTTTCCTGTTTGTAACACAACTATGATGTAGTGCAGCTTCTTACTTGCAAAACTTGTCTTCAAATTCCAAATGTAGCGTGGATAGATTTCCAAAGTCCACACATGAAATGTGATATCTACAACTCCGTCTTTCTCGGAGTATTAAAAAAAACTGCAACTGCTACTAGCCATAATTCCGACATCTCTTGATAAATTCACATGGCACCCATTTAGCTCGTATGTAATTTTATTTATCATTGGTAGTATACCAATTTCGATGATTCGGGTTGTCACAAGCACCCAAGCCCTCGTTCTTGGTAATCGTTCCCAGAACCTCAAAATATGAATTTAATGAGACAGTGTAAATGTCGTGGCGTCAACACCCGGGATTCTAGCCAATCATAGAACGGGTATTCCCACATCAGAACAACCGCCATGCTATCTCTTCTCGGTGTACTTATCTACTATGTAGCTTAGCAAATGCTCGGGGTAAGATTCGAATACGTGACTTCCCGGCTGGTGGTGGGAAGCTGCAGGTGACGTTTGAGTTTTTAAGAATCGGATGAGTTCTATCTGTGAGCGTTTCCCGCGGAAGCCGAAAGAGGCTGCAGGAAGTGGGAACCCCAAACAAACTGAATAGTAGTGTATGAAATAAAGCAGTGCCCCAGAAAATCCCTCTGGGGTTTGTTTCCGACAGTGGGCTTGGGTAGAGTTAGGATCAGCTTCGGCCGGGAAACATTTTGGTACGAGGGAGATATTCAGTGTTAAAACGTGGGTGCCTGTGTCTACTTGTCGACGTGACAAAATGTATTAAATGAGAAAAATGATTTGTAAACAACTTTAATATTAATACATTATTTATAATATATAAGTACAGGTTTTAGAAAAAAAATTGTAAAAGCTTTAACAGTTGATTGAAATCAAGCAAGTCACAGCAGGAAATGTAAATTTGCAGATGAGATTTTGTCATTTGTTGTCAGAAAAAAGTTTCTATTTTTGTTTCATACTTTAAAAACTGAGAAAACAAGCAGATTCGGTAAATCATGTTTCCATTTGGCATGACGAGGTACTGCCAAATAATTGACCTGTCGCTTCAATATTGAAAGGAATTGTTGATGCATTTGTCTGGATTGGAGATGGATTACGACTTGCGGGTAAAAAATTACTACCATAACAACTTGCCGGGATCTAACCTATGACCTAGCACTCTATTCTACTCTAGCTATTCAGACAGGCTATTGTGCGTTGTCGGGAATTCCTTAAGCGTTAAGAGAAATAGCTATGCATTTTCAGTAATAAATAAGGATAAACATTAAAAAAAGGGCCAGTGCATGAGCATAATTATGATTACATTCGTTGAATTCAGTTCGTAATAAGTGTATGCCAGAAAATGTACCAACATTGAATAATGTCGTGGCTAACCGCTGGTTCTGTTATGTGGGGTTAGGCTGTTAGTCGCCAGCAACGTGCACAGACGTCGCCCTTATTGCGCGTGTTCGCTGGCTGGAATTAGAAATGTACACGTGAACTGCAAATTGTAAATGCAGCAGACGTGGTGGTGCCGTGGGCGCGATCGGCGGTTTCTGCATAGTTTTTCAACTGTAAATCGACCCTTACTGAGGGCAGGAGGCTGACCTAACCCGAGAATCCTCCTTCTCTGCTAGGGCTTGGGACCTGCAGCGACTCTGAGNTACTGAGGGCAGGAGGCTGACCTAACCCGAGAATCCTCCTTCTCTGCTAGGGCTTGGGACCTGCAGCGACTCTGAGACTCTGATGAGCTTATCGACCCACCTCAACCAAGAGGTCCCAGGTAGAGAACCGGAGGGAAAGAAGACTTGGCAGNGACTCTGATGAGCTTATCGACCCACCTCAACCAAGAGGTCCCAGGTAGAGAACCGGAGGGAAAGAAGACTTGGCAGACAGGAGCGTAGATGAATGAGGACCCTTCCACAATTGACTTTGTTTAAATAACATAACTTTTACAGCGCACGTAAAATCCTCCGTCCACAAAAGTGTTAGTCTCTGCTTCACACGCCATGTTGAATTACTGGTTTCCTGCTTATTTCAGTCGTCCAGGGACACTATCTCGAAACTACAATTATAGCTCCCTGGAGATTTACATTACGCTGAAGAACAAACACAAATTCTTAACGTATGTAAAGTAATTATGATGTAATTAGTGCAGCACTATGTTTAAATTATGAAGAATTCTCACCGTTTCACAATTACCAGATAACGCGTGATAAAATTTGGCGACTGCATCTGAAGGCTTTTGTGGAATGTAAAAGCGTTATTTATAATAAGAAATATTTCGATTTTTTATTGAAAATAAAGTTATGACACATGNTTTTGTGGAATGTAAAAGCGTTATTTATAATAAGAAATATTTCGATTTTTTATTGAAAATAAAGTTATGACACATTAGTTAAAAATTCAACGTGACTAATTACAATAGAGTAGACGTATAGGGAATAATGTTTTCTCGCACGAAAATTTTTGCACCTATAAGTTGGCTATCTTAATTCCAATAATTTCGTGTTTTTTTTTGTCTGAATCGTTGCAGTTTCACAACTGATGACGTGGAATTGTTGTATTTATGCACATATTACCACGTGATGAATGTTTTATCTGCTGTTGTCTGAAAATAATTTTTATAATTTTTATTTTTATCAAGCTGTAGTGACATCGTCTCTACCACCGCTGTCACTGCCGTCAGAAAACGTTTTGCAAAGCAAAAGCTGCAGAAGTCCACCAACGCAACACGCTACGCAAGGCACATTAAAATAGCTGTAGCAAGCTTGAGAAAAAACAGGAACTACTGATGTATACAGCCAAAGTCATTTGCAGTCTTTTTTCATGCCTGTATATTTTATTTTACAACATCTGTTGTCGATTATGTCTTATATTCTCATTGGCNGATTATGTTTTATATTCTCATTGGCCGCCCTTAAAATTGTTACGTAAGATATTCAGTTATGACCATCTTGACGCCAAGCAAGACGATTTACGCCAAGTCACGCCAATTACTATTTTTGGACGTTGCCAGTTCAAACACCGATATTTACTTCCTTATGCTACATGCTATGCATTTTATGTGCGCCATGTCAATTGTGGACGGGGCTCGACAATCTATAGTGTCGTTGAATGGATCATGCCTATAAGAAAACTATCACAAACAATACATGTAACACGAACAATTGAGAAACTATAATGTGTATATACACCACTAAAAAATATCGAGCATTTTGAGAATATGACGTTTTTTTTTTTTTTTTTTTTGCTGAAGCTCTGCACATTGCCTGATGGCCTAGACAGACGGTCGCTTTGTGGTTCGGAGCCTACTATAATCAGCTACTGTGCATAACCGTGTGACTCAAAACACAAACCCTGACATTTTTAAATTCCATGCAAGCATCGCCGTAAACGCACATCGACAACTCTAACACGCGGGAAAATTCTACAGTCTAACGGGGGCGTGAGAAAAGAGCAACTTAATCACGGCAACCAACTTTGTAAGTCGACTACATTCTATACGAGTAAATCTTTTGTAGAATACGTTCTTTGTGCGCGTAGTTTTCTTTTTTACCACGTAGCTTTTAACAAGCTATATCAATAAAGAGCGCGATTGTTGCTGTCCTGCAAAAAATTTCGTTGAATCTTAAACCTTTTGAAATGAAACTTATGGGGACAGATGGATAAATCAAAGATGGCGGGACTTGCCGGTTTTTTAGACCCCACACAACTATAATTTTGACGAGTGTCGCCGAAATGGAACTGGTTTTTAATTTATGGTCAAAACCTAGCACTTAAACGTGAAGTTTACACGTTTTTCATAACACAGGAGATTTTTTTTTAAATGATATATTTGAGTACAGATGAATAGAGACCTGCAAAATTGGCGTTATCATTTAAGCACAGATTGAACTGCAAGTTACAGTGCGTTTGACCGACTGCAGTCATTGGCCGGAAATATGTCTGTCTCGCCTCGGAGAACTCTTGAGCCAATAAGATAAGATCAGCAGTGAAGTGACCAATCGTAGGTGACGTTGATTAAAGTACAACGGCCAATGAAACGACGCACGGTGCTCGCTTGTTTATGAGTCACTGGAGTCTATCCTGTCACAGAAAGATAACGCAAATTTTGCACGTCTCTAGAGATAAATTATTTCCATTGACTATTTTTTTTTACTCATGACATTCCAAAACTGTATTTCGGAGCAGGCTGGCACGTCCCACTTGCAACTGACGTTCAAGGTCAAACCTGTTTTCGGGTGTGTTAAAGGGATCTGGAGTGGGGAAATTAAACTACGTATTAAGCAAACATTTTTATTAAGCACAATAAACATCCTGTACATGACCTAATGCACGAACATCACCATTCGTACCAACCAACTTCCTGAACAACCAAATCGCATCTCCCAGCTCAAACTTAAGCCTACGTCGCGAATACAAAACTGGAGAAGGGGAAAATTGGGTGTATCCAAAATCATAAATCATTAAATCGCAATAACTGCTAAAACATTTTTATTGTCTGGTGCACTGTGCNTAAAGAGCGCGATTGTTGCTGTCCTGCAAAAAATTTCGTTGAATCTTAAACCTTTTGAAATGAAACTTATGGGGATAAATGGATAAATCAAATGTGGCTGGGACTTGCCTGTTTTAGAGACCCCACACAACTACAATTTTGACGAGTGTAACCGAAATGGAATTGGTTTTTAATTTATGGTCAAAACGTAGCACTTAAATGTGAAGTTTACACATGTTTCATAACACAGGAGATTTTTTTTTGAATGATTTATTTGAGTACAGATGAATAGAGACCTGCAAAATTGGCGTTATCGTTTAAGGACAGATTGAACTGCAAGTTACTGTGCGCTTGACCGGCTGAAGTCATTGACCGGAAATATGTCTGTTTCGCCTCGGAGAACTCTTGAGCCAATAAGATAAGATCAGCAGTGAAGTTACCAATCGTACGTGACGTTGATTAAAGTACAACGGCCAATGAAACGACGCACGGTGCTCGCTTGTCTATAAGTCACTGGAGTCTATCCTGTTACAGAAAGATAACGCGAATTTTGCACGTCTCTAGAGATAAATTATTTCCATTGACTATTTTTTTTACTTATGACATTCCAAAACTGTATTTTGGAGCAGGCTGGCACGTCCCACTTGCAACTAACGTTCAAGGTCAAACCTGTTTTCGGATGTGTTAAAGGGATCTGGAGTGGGGAAATTAAACTACGTATTAAGCAAACATTTTTATTAAGCACAATATACATACTGTACATGACCTAATGCACGAACATCACCATTCGCACCAACCAACTTCCTGAACAACCAAATCGCACCTCCCAGCTCAAACTTAAGCCTACGTCGCGAATACAAAACTGAAGAAGGAGAAAATTGGGTGTATCCAAAATCATAAATCATTAAATCGCAATAACTGCAAAAACATTTTTATTGTCTGGTGCACTGTGCGAAACTGGTGGTGCCGCGTCCTCCACGCCAACCTTGCGTTGAGGGCCCCGCCTGACTGGAACTGTTCTTTGCGTTCGGGGCTCAGAAGCGCGGCAGCGATAAGGGCGACTCTACTGCGCGCCTCAGTTGCACCATCGCCACTACGCGCAAGGCTCTGAACTGTCGTGCTGCGTGTACACACGAGACTTTAAGCGGTAACCCTGTTATTGTATCGTTTGAAAGTCTGTAGCAATGTTCAATACGGGCTTCAAGGCTCCTGTCGCAGTTCGCTCGTGTCCTGCAAGTGTGTTTTAAATACCATCGGCAGTCTGAAAAAAATATTTAATTCTTTTAACTATTTTGGAGGATTTCAAAATAATACTTAGAGCATGGGTGATTACTTAATAAAGTAACATTCCATCCTCGTCTGGGCTATTTTTTCTTTTCGTAGGTATATATATTCGGGACACATGTAATCTTGTGGTAAAAAAATAACTATTTAAGGGTATTTTATAATGCTGTGGTATTATATCAATCTTCGTTTTAAAAGCAAATGTAACTTTAAAATAGCCAAACGTTTAACCCTAATCACAGGCGAGCAAAAAGACGTCAGAAAAATTTCTTTGTGTCTTTCAAACACTTGATTTGAAATCAGACATTGAGTTCGTTTAACATTCTGGAATTTATTTGGCGCAATTTTTAAATTTAAACAACTCATAATGATGCTAAAAAAAAAATTAACTAAAACTTATTTTTAAACTTTTTGGATTTTTTTTGCAAATTTTTATAGACGATGTGTTACGAAGTCATGAAATGTCTTCAAAACAGAAAAAAAAAATTAGTTACTAGAAAAAACTTATTTGTTGTCAGTATACCTACCTGACAGGCGCCTTCCGCTGTCTTTGTAATCCTGTGGCGACTAAACTAATAGGTGGTGCCATAGAAAAAATATGAGGTGCGTTGATTTGAGTCTTCTGGGCGTGCCGCCAACGTCAAGTGTCAAAATTCTAGTGGTCGAACAGCGAAGCAGACATTTAGTATACGTTTAGTTGCCCGGCAGACTCATTCTTTCGCGTGTTTCTGGCAGAGGAAAAGGAGGAGAGGAATCGCCGTAACTTCACTGAATTAACGCTCAGAGAAACATACGAACATTAAAAACACGTGTTTAAGAGCTAACTTTTAATCGAACCGTTCTAGTGGGGGAAAAAAAAGCCGTCCAGTGTTGTACTGAGAGATTGAGAAAAATTGTGTATAGTTTTTGTAATGTGGGTGTAAAAACAGAGCACGAAATTGAAATAAAAAAAAAGTGTTCTGTATTTTGGAGTGTAACTCCACCATGAAACAGAGTTCATAGGTCGTCATTTTTACCGCTCGGCTGCCACAACCAGGTGACAAAATAGAATATTTACATGCAAAGATCGCAAAAATGAAATTCAAAATTTTTTAAATTTTCATGTAATACTTACGTATTTGGTGTGTTGCTGTTACAGGTGGCCCGCACGGAGAAAAATATTTTGTACAGAGGTCACCCTGCAAAATTACTTTGTAGGTACTACACAATAATCTTGCACTGGCCACAAAAGTTTGGCGATAACAAGTAAATAATTTAGTGGTTACCACAACATTTATTTGGCAAGGCGAATACTAACAAAGCGTTTTGTGATTGCCACAGAATTATTTTTTTCTGTGCGTTTTCCTTTTTGATATTTGAAATAAAAAAAGTTAATAGGCGTGTATATCGTAACTGCTACATGTGCGACAAATTTCTGATTGCAGGATCGAAGGACACCGCTTCGTTTTAGCCTCGGCATTGTTCTTTGCCGAAATACGGAGATCAGTTCCGTCTCACGTCACTACGGATCGCGTTTACGTATGTTGTCTGTATACAGGATGATTCTAAAATCACGGGACACACACTGAGGGATGATAGAGCTCACTAAAACCAACAATTATCTTATAGGAATATATGGGCGGAAGTGGCGCGTTGAGGCACAAACAGTCCGATGGCCACCACGATCGCCAGATTTATCGAGTCTCGATTTTTTCCTGTGGAGGGATTTGAAAGCCCTCATTTACGAGACTCCAGTTGATTCCATTGAAGACCTCGTCGCTCGACTATCCTGTGCGGCTGCACGCGTGCGTGAAATACCCGGCGTATTTGAATATGTTCGCCAATCACTCCACCGACGCTACCAAGCTTGCATTACTGTCGGTGGTAGCAATTTTGAGCAATTATTATAAACATTGCTGTAAAAAGGCATTTAGCGGCGACGTTGTAAATAAACAATGTGTTGCATTTCATGTGTTATTTTTGTGTTTGTGCCACAACGCGTCAATTCCGCCCATATATTGCTATACAATAATTGTTGGTTTTAGTGAGCTCTACCACACCTCAATGTTTGTCCCATGATTTTAGAATCATCCTGTATTTACGTAAAATCTTCTGCGAACATGCAGGCGTGTTTAACAGCGTGGGACTTACTGACATTGCTCCTCATCACAACTATTCATCGTATGGGCGGTATCCGTAAGGAAAAAAAAAAAAGTTTAGTCTACAAAACTTTTCTTGCTGCCCTCCTTCCTCCGTTAGTTTGTCGGTCGGATTTTCTGGCGGCGCGCAGAGGCAAAGGAGGCAAGTAATAGCTGTGCGCATGCGCATGTCTGATACAGTTTATTCACGGTTTATTCACACTTTTTGAATTCACCCCATTCACGAAGTGCTTAGTTGTTTCCCAAATAAATCATATATCATAACCGTTTTATATTTATGTTAACATAAAAATGCATTATTTTTTATTTGATTGAAGTATAACTTATATTCTATACATGTATATTACAGTATTTTCATTTAAAATTTATATAAATAAAATAGGGAGAAAATACGTGCGTCGGTAATAAAATACCTAGTAATAAATAGTTCTTACGCAAAATATTATTACAGCTGAGTGCGCACGAATACTGCGCGCTGTCCCTTTGGTGTGATTTTCTAGACTCGGTTAAGCTTTGTTAGCTTGAGGCGGAGGAATATCCTGGAAGTAGAGCTCTAGGAGGGCTTTAGAAAAGCTGAAAGTAACCGCGAATGTGCCATACAGCCGTGGAACACAGTAGAAAAGTACGCAGAGACGAAGTGGCGTGGCGGCTTCTTTGATGCAGGCGCAACCGCTCCTTGATTGGATGCACGAGGTTCGCCATGCTGCGTCATTGGCTGGGCGCCGGCTGGCGAGCAAGTCACCAGGCGCTGATTGGCGAACGGCGTTCCAACGCTTCCCTGACCTGGGACGCCATTTTTGCTGTCGTGTGCGGCTGTGGTTCGCCGAACAACCTTATACTTAAAGAGTACTTGGCTCCGAGATATCTTTATTTCGCGTTCGAGGCACAGCGATACGGGCGACAATAACAGGCGCGCCCGGCGCCCCGTCGCCCCTACGCGCAAGGCGCTGAACCTTCGTGCAGTGCCTCCGTCGTTACGTTCTCCTATGTAAATGACATATGTAACAGTGAGAGTTTATCACACGCCATCAAAGCCTATAGATTAAACTACGACTGTGCGGTTTTATTTTCCTCCTCCCCATTAATGAAACTATGCAGGTGAGCTCCAAAAATACGATTTTCGACCATTTTCACGATGTTTTGTTTTCTCTTTAAACAAACTTAAAATTATAAAAACAAAATTGCACGGGCCTAGGTAATTGTTTTTATTTTATATTTTCCGGCAAAAAGTCGTATTCCCAGGATATTTGCTGAGATACGCGTAAACAATGAATGTACGGAAAATTTGTCCGGACAATTAGCTCTTAATCAACCGGATTCACATTGTGAATCCGGTTGATCTCGACAGGAATCGAATCCGGTTTGCCTTGGTAGCAGGAACGGATTTAGGCTTTCGTTTTNATTTTTGCTGTCGTGTGCGGCTGTGGTTCGCCGAACAACCTTATACTTAAAGAGTACTTGGCTCCGAGATATCTTTATTTCGCGTTCGAGGCACAGCGATACGGGCGACAATAACAGGCGCGCCCGGCGCCCCGTCGCCCCTACGCGCAAGGCGCTGAACCTTCGTGCAGTGCCTCCGTCGTTACGTTCTCCTATGTAAATGACATATGTAACAGTGAGAGTTTATCACACGCCATCAAAGCCTATAGATTAAACTACGACTGTGCGGTTTTATTTTCCTCCTCCCCATTAATGAAACTATGCAGGTGAGCTCCAAAAATACGATTTTCGACCATTTTCACGATGTTTTGTTTTCTCTTTAAACAAACTTAAAATTATAAAAACAAAATTGCACGGGCCTAGGTAATTGTTTTTATTTTATATTTTCCGGCAAAAAGTCGTATTCCCAGGATATTTGCTGAGATACGCGTAAACAATGAATGTACGGAAAATTAGCTCTTAATCAACCGGATTCACAATGTGAATCCGGTTGATCTCGACAGGAATCGAATCCGGTTTGCCTTGGTAGCAGGAACGGATTTAGGCTTTCGTTTTCTCTTTT
>NQII01001320.1:579749-596829 GCA_002778355.1 Clitarchus hookeri
ACGTTCATGCCGGACGTTATTAGGGGTTTAGATAATGTATCCACGAATTAACAGACCCTCGTCAGACAAACCTTCGGCCATGTATGTGCACCAAAAGGAAGACATAAACCATCCATAAAAAAACTAGTAACAGCGTGCGATTCAGTGGACGATTTTGGCACAATATTTTGAAAGGAAAAGAACGTGTAGTATGTCGACAAGCTGTAACGTGATCTAGATAACAAATCTTGTTTTGCTGTGTTTTAGTACAAAAACCATCTTAGGCAAGTACCTGTTTGAGAAGAACGATCCTAAAGAGTAGGGTAGGAAAATTTATACACGCTGGTGTATATTTACTGGAGAACAATGAAAAAGATGACTAAAGCAGGTACTAAGGAAAGGAACCAAAAAAATTACGAAATTCTCCTAGCACTAACTAGCCAATGAAGAAGATTTGCACTATGGCGTGTGTAAGTGTGCGGATGTGTGGTCATAAATCCTAAATTGATAATTGAAAAACATTTTAAGGAGCATTTGCTGACATCCAAGTTCATGAATGGACCGGCAACTTCTGAATGATCACAAATATTTTTTGTGAAACTCGCGTTCTACTGTAGGCGGAAATGCCATAACCTGATAAAAATGGGAACTGTTGTCTTAAAATACAATAACTGCCATAATATATCCTGCTGGTCTAATTTTTACAATCATACACATTCATACCAGTAGCATATACTCTACAGCTTTTGTGTATGCATGAAATTAAACAGGACTTTTATTCCCGCAGAGATGGTAACATACCGAAAAAAACGTGTAATATACAGAAATTGACCTTTCGTAACAGATAAATCGAAGTCACTGTAAACACCCGCAATAAAGGAACGGCATAATATTTTAATTAAATATCAATTCGGTGAATTTCGCAATTAGAATAGCAAACATTGCAGCCTATGGGTTGTTGGCTCTCTTCTGGAATTCACTTGCCTGAAAATAAAAATGTATGTAACCATTGTCGATTTATAAATACTAGTATACAAATCAAACATCGTATTCAAGCAAGTAAACTGCAGGAAATAAACATTTATATTTCAGATAAGTTAGACAATAGATTCATAACCTATTTTATTTATAAAATTCGCCCGTATCGCAAGACCCTTCTTTTTAGACTTGTAGCTACCTCAACAGATCTTAAACAAATAAGTTTTTTTTTTAAGCACAGAATAGCTCTTTCCTATGAATTTGCAGAAACATGGGAAAAGCTTTCTGAACACCTTCTGTCAGCAAAATATTTATTTTATAATAATTTTATAGAGACGTAGCAGATGCTGGTCATGAATATGGTCGAAATTTTGATTCTGTATATCGGGCAAATACAGCAAAAACGTTTTGAGGACTAATGTCATCATTTTAGAAGAGCTCTCCTAGGATTCCCGAGACTTAATGCTTCGACGTTCACAACCAATACTGTGCCCATAGTATAAATGTTTGAGACTTTGTATTTGAAGCAGTATCACAAATGACTGATGTAAAGTTGGAACTACTAAAAGAATATAACGTGATGCACTCGATTTTAAAGGTTGGATTAAATAAAGTGTACTGCAGTGCATAAAACCCCAGTATTTGTCAAATAAGAAGTACATGAGAGAAATATATTAAGACAACAAGCAGTTAAACCCACCCATAGTACACGGATGGAAATATTTTTTATGGGTTGGTAGTGTTTAAACATGCCACTGTATAATTTCAAGTGAGCCGACACACAGTACTAGCAGGAGTTACACTGAAGAGCCAAAAAAAACTGGCATAGACGTGCGTATGCAAACAACAGAGGTATGGAACTAATCAGGGTAACGCGATACGGTTGGCAGCTAGATCGCTTACTGAAGCTACAATGGTAGGTTATCAAGATTTAAGTGAGTTTGAACTTGGTGTTATAGTCGGCGCACCAGAGATGAGACATAGCATCTCCGAGGTAGCGATAACATTTGGATGTTCGCGTACTACCATTTCACGAGTGTACCGTGAATATCGGGAATCCGGTAAAACATCACATTTTCGACATCGCTGCGGCCGGAAAAGATCGTGAAAGAACGGAACAAACGACGACTGACGAGAATCATTAAACGTGACAGACGTGCAACCCTTTCTCAGATTGGCGCAGATTGGATTTGTGGACTACCCTGCAGGATTCATGATGTGAATTGCCTCCTGCATACCTTCAGACATTAGTCGAGTCCATGCCACGTCGTCTTGCGGCACTTCTGCGTGCTCGGGACGGGGCTACACGATATTAGCCAGGTGTACCAGGTTTTTTTGGCTCTTCAGTGTATAATGCAGTAATGACCTACGAACCAGCCTTGTGAAAAATAAATGTTTAGTTTATTTATCCATCACCAAATAAATTATGACGTTTCTGTAGAGGAATGAACAGGGGTTACTTGTACTTGTCTATACAGGGTGGAGCAAAGATCCATGGTTCTCAGGTCTAGCTTGCTAATCTGTGACTGCATTTTCTTAGCCCCAAATAACGGCCATCACGAAACTTCTCACACTATACACTCTAAAATATTTTTTCTGCTTTTACAAGAAAAATGATTGGAAACCCAGTTGCCAAGAAGAGTTTTCTTTTAAAATCTTTAAAACATTTATTTGTAACACTTCAAAAGATAGCCTTGTATCACAACTTACATTATTGAGAAGTGTACATAAAATTAATTTTTTTTTCGCCTAGAAAACAAATGTGATGATTTAATGACGGAGAATAACTAAAAAATATTTCAAAATATAATTTACGAAAACAAAATTTACATACTGCCAGCACGGGGACTTGAAACCACACCCCTCGTATTACAAACCGGCACTCTTAACTACAAGATCAACTTGACTTACAAACTATAACACTAAATTATATATAAAAAATATAGCTGCAAGTACATACAAAATATTAATGAAGTTATTTGGTTAAGAAGAATAGGCAAATTTATTTCATTTTAAGAGTTCTGTTGTTGAGTTAAGAGATTCGGATGGCTCTTAACAACGAGGTCTTGAGAGTCGATTTAAGAGTTCTGTGCTGCTAGGAAACATTAACAGTTAATGAATAATACGCTCACGTTTTATTGAAATTGTCTTTTTATTATGATTATTTGAGTTATTTTAAGTGTTTTACGTTATTCAAACTTGCAATACATTTCTTTTTGCACGCAACTACACTTTACATCACTCATAGTTTTTGCAAAGACAGCTATGTACTGTTTTACGTTGTTGAGTGTCCGCCATATTGCCGAAGCTCGTGGGCACGGATCAGTATAGTACAAACATTTCTTCAGGTATGATACAAACACAGCCCTTGTAGTTTTACGCATGAGTAGTTTTACAAGAGAAATCTTTGTACTGTTTAAAGCATTTGTAAAATCATAAAGAATTTCTCAGTAAAAATCACAAAAATTTTTTACAGTCTAGTTTAGTAACAATCCCTGTCTTCACAAACAAGTGACATTCGTTTATTGCAAGACGACGTCGAAAACTTGAGATTTATATATATTTAAAAGCTAGCAGTAAAGTTCCCACATTCTAGAGCATGCTGTACCACGCTCTTGGAACAGAACTGTTCAAATCAGGTGTCCGTATAAAGTTGCTAGCTGACTCAGATGTAATTTTCTAATGGAAATTGTTGTGTGGTGGGAGGGAGGAGGGGTATTTCCCATACTTCCAGCGGACGCTGCAGGATGTACAAGTGAAATATTATGAAAATACGGGAAAAAACCTTCAAAACATTGGCAGGTAGGAATTATATCGAAATTCCAGAAATGGCAAAGTAGCTCGCAGCTCCATTTACTACAGTCCGTTGAGTTCGAACACGCTATACCACACTACTCGCGAGATTATAATTCATTATTTTTATTTACTTAATTTTGGTGTCACATAAAAATGTTTCTTATAGTATGTGAATGCGTTAGTACGAAGTTAGGAGAGGTCCAGTGTAATCAAAATCCTTGAGGACGCTTTTTTTTACACTTGTTGGCAGGTGACAAGCGGTTGGAATTACATGAAGCAGAACTGGTTGCATAAAATTACACACTTTGTATATTAAACTGTATGTGCACAGCAGGCGCAGGTGTTCTTGAGGATAATTATTTTTCCGTTTAATTTCTAATGAAAATCGGAAAGGTATAGTTAGGAACGTTCCAAAGTGCCCATTCCCATATTAACCGTTCCCATATTAAGTGTTTTTTATGATTATCGAACATATTAGTTGCCCACCAACCTGGTACATGAATTATACTGCAGAGTATGAATTGTTTTTGTTTGGAAAATAAGTAGTTTTTGAGACTAAAATGGAATTTATCTTTACAGTCACCTTATGTTTTGCATACCTTATTTGTAATCTTTTCATCACAAGTAAACACATCATTTAAAATAAAAAATTCCTTTGCTCAACGTTTACGTAATTCGCTCAACCACTTCGTCATGAGATTCATAACTGCTATGTAAATCATATTCCTGGTTGATCTATGTTCTTGTAACCCGTCACGGCAGTGCATGTGATCTCGTGAATTGTGTTTGGCGGCTTCTCCTTTAAATATTCTTCTTCCGCAACGTTCACGTTGACCTAACGCATGTTGATGGGTAATATGTTGACTGGATGTGTTGATTTATGCATAATGTTTACAAGATACATTTGTGCCTCCAACGTGAGCATTTTGACAATGTTATTAGCATTGGTACATTCAACATCTACATCACTTAACGTTATACACAAGTTTTACTATAGTGAAAACAAACACAGAAGTCCACACTTCCAAATGCCTGGTAACTGGTTTTTTCGTAGTTGTATGTTAGGCATGTGTTACACAAATAGTTCCGTAACTTTAAAGGAGGACTAAATCAGTGAAACTGTCTTAATACATAACTAGATGGTTCGCTTTGCTGACAGAAACCCAATGAATAACAAGTTTGCTGTGTACATACAAAATGACTGTTATATGTTCACATGTGTGTGGTGTATTTGGAAATGTGTCTCACGAATTCACCTCAGAAATATGGTATTATTAATTGCCTTGCGTAAAATTTGAATATGTAAAATGTTAAAGCATGTGTGGGTTGACATCTTAATTTTTTCCATCTTCTCAGGAATCTACAGAACGGAGGCTCTTTAGTGAGGAAGGTCACTGCAAGGCACACTAAGACTTCCTCGAGTTGCAGTTATTTCTGATGTTTTGTGAGAAAAGGGCAACATCGCCACCCCAGAAACATCAACAACATAACATCGTCGCTACTAACAGCACCATCACCGCCAGGATTGTTACTACCAGCAACATCAACGCCAGCCTTGATGCTACCAGCACCATTACCACCAGCCTTGATGGTACCAGCAACATCACCACCAGCAACATCACCACCAGCCTTGTTACCAGCAGCATCACTGCCAGTCTTAGTACTACAAGCACCATTACCACCAGCCTCGTTACTACCAGCAACATCACCACCAGCCTTGTTACCAGCAGCATCACTGCCAGTCTTAGTACTACAAGCACCATTACCACCAGCCTCGTTACTACCAGCAACATCACCACCAGCCTTGTTACCAGCAGCATCACTGCCAGTCTTAGTACTACAAGCACCATTACCACCAGCCTCGTTACTACCAGCAACATCACCACCAGCCTTGTTACCAGCAGCATCACTGCCAGTCTTAGTACTACAAGCACCATTACCACCAGCCTCGTTACTACCAGCAACATCAACGCCAGCCTTGATGCTACCAGCACCATTACCACCAGCCTCGTTACTACCAGCAACATCACCAACAGCCTTGTTACCAGCAACATCACTGCCAGCCTTCTTACTACCAGCACCATTATTACCATCACACCCTCCATACCAAAAAGCTGCATAATCTACCAACACATACTCAACTCCCTGGTGTTTTCCTTGGCTGTTTTCTCCACCACCGCTAACCCATTTGTTTGCTCTATCACCATCTTCATCTGCTCCACCAACAGGGCAAGTGATACCTGAATTACAACTGACACCTGAAGATGAGGTAAACAATTCACCTATAGATCTTGTGTCGGGTAGTGAGGAGAGTCCTATCGAAGTACGTGCTGTTACTCCTGGTTCGTCGTCAAAAGGTACCTTCTCTCTGGTACCTGCACAAGTGTATGCCACAATACGTACTGAGTATAGTGATGTTTCACCTCGTATCTGTCCTGTCAATCCCCTTACCCTTTCCCATGCCATCCTTGTCGTACATCTAGTCATCGAAGTCATAAGCAATATGTTTGCCTTAATCTATCTCAGTTGTCGCAACAAGCGACGAAGGTTGTTTAAGAAAGTTATGTAGATTAAGATTCATACTTTATGCACATTTACTAAAAATGTAAAATAGTAAGGTTTATACTGGTATGGTAAGAATTTTGTGTAAATTATGTGAATATTTTTACAATAAGCCTCAGGGGCATATCTTAGTTCGTGAGGGATGGAGATTCGTAATACAGTAAAATATCTAAATTTAACTTTTAATGCTACATATATTCGCACAGTTATTATTTACAAAATTTAACCACATAATCTCCACTTTTATTTTTGTTATTCTCAGTGAGCTTAAAATTTTATGTCTGTCTCAAATCTAGTTAAACTCCTTGCCACCATCTCTATATTGGCTACACATATTCAATCAAACTGTATACTGCCATCAATCCCAAATGTCTGTTACTCATGCATCCAGTTCAATAGTCCCAACTGTCGGTCACACTCTTTGCTCTACCAATGCTCGCAGTCCACGGACTTCACTCTCCATGCTCAATCTCGTCACTACTCGTCGCTTCGCTATCTTCACACACATGGCTCTTAATGCTTTACAATGTTCCAAGGTTCGTCGTGACTTAAATATTCTCGATGGCCCGATATAGAAGGTTTGCGACACCTCGAGTATCGCTGAGAGAGTTGAGGGCGACGACCAGAACATTCTTGCAATGATAACCACAGAAATTCAATCCGCTCAAGGACAGGAGCGCATAAGTCCCGATAGGCTTGGCTTATCGTGGTGGTAGGGACAAGCCTTTATACATCTCCGTGCACTCCTTGGGTTACCACTCGTCCTTGACAAACTGATTCTCTCGCTCGAGCAGGATAGGGCAAGGGGAGCGATGCAAACCAGCAAGCATGTAATACTGCCCCCTCCTCAACACTGTTCGTCCCGAACAGACTTTGCAGCATCCGGACCCTTCGTGGAGTGCCATTCGGTCGATGTGAACAACCTTTGGTTTCACCCGAGAGACTATGACAAATCTGAAAGACCAAAATATTGATTTTCTTCAGAATCCTGTAGGGGTCTTTCCAACATTTCTGTAGCTTCTGGCAGTACCCTTTTCGCCTTTGTGGGTTGTACATCTATACCAGTTGTCCTTCTTGAAATACCTCGCCCGACAGTCTCCTGTCATACTTGGTCTTCATCTGGTCACTATTGATTCTGAGGGGCTGTCGAGCAAAATCATGAATTCCAAATAGTCTGAATGTTGTTCTGGCCATTTAGACCCATAATCTTCACTGGTTTTGATTCATGTTCAATTACACTAGGTTTAGTTTCCTTACCTTACGCATCTCTTTCGGTCGAAGGAATCCGTAACAAATCATACTGGGATCTATCTGCTACCAAATCAATGAAACCTAAATGCTCCTGCATCACTGTACATTGTCTCCTATTTCCCAGAATATCACTCTATACTATAGAATATATGGGGTATGTCACGGATTTCATACCCCAGAACATCACTAGTAATCAGAGACTCATTTGTCATGTGATGGGTTGCATTTTTTACTACACAGGTGAAAAGTTCTTTTATCGCATTACATTGTCTTTCACTTCCCAATATACCAATATAATGTGAAGGCTGATTAACATGTCTAGTAATAAAATGGGTGTGCATCACATTATGTTATGTTCTATTTTCTAGTGAGTCACTACATCTTAAAAGCTTTTGCTGTGTATGGATAACAGTAGTACGAAAATGTATGTTCTGGTGCACATGCATGCACACACATCTATCACCCACCGCCACCTTCGTCATCATCTGCTATTGCGATCGTTTCCCCAGCGCCCTGCTTAAGTGCACCACACAACCCATGTTTCCCCCACCATCCGCTTGGGGCGCTGGTGTAGTCGTCGGCGACGATGCTGTTTGCTAGAGTACGCAACCATCGGCCGCCATGTTTGTTCCATGCGCAGGTTCTTAAGGTTGAATTCCAACACACGGAAGACGAACCCTAACCCGTACTTCCTCGATTCGGCATAGGGGAGCTTAAGAAATGCTGGAAGCATGTGGTTTCGATCCGGCCACACTTCGATCGCCAGTCTGACATGGCCATTAGAACTATCGGTTCAAGTAGAAGTGTAGAGTTTGAAATAGTGCAATATGCGCTGGTATGCATGCGCACACGAACATGCATACACACACTTGGTCTCCCAGTCATGGTATAAGGGAACTGTATGTAACTCTGCATATTAAAACCAATTTACATAAAAAATAATAATGTACTAATATATACACAAGCGTGCCTCAAGGACAATGTCATATCGAGCCGAATAAAAAATATGCATATAAATAAACGATGTGAGCCTGACAGGAGAGCAGGAAACCCGCAGCCTCCGATGTCCACCTGACAAGCGGGACCAGAACGCCCACGGCACCGTTGTTCTCACACATATATCAGTCCACACACACACCAGACATGTTATAAGGGACTCCCGTGTAACATATATTTAATTATCCGCACATGAAACGCCCCCAACACCACCACCACCACCATCATAGAATAAGATTTAAACTATAAGCACTCACGAGCTGACCAGCTTTCTACTGACATCCGATGATGCTGACCACGACCTCAGGCGCCCTCTTCGGCCTTACCGAGAGATGCTCGTCGTCTGTGAAGTCGCAGCCTCTGACATCCACGATGTTGAGTGTAAGACAATACAAACCGACCTGCCCGCCAGACCTCAGAAAAGGAGGTAGAAGGAGGTACCAGAAACCTCCCTTTCCCCAGTATCCAAGCAGTTAATAAACACAGCTCCGAAAAAATCCTTCGCGACACATTATGGATGCATGAGTTTGTACTTAAACAATCGCTCTCAACATCTACTTCTTACCGAGACACCTACAAAACAAATAAACCGCATAACATCCTGTAGCCCAATATATGTCACCCCTACATCCAGTCCTGGCTCGTTAATAGCCGACACTGACCGAATGATAAAATTAGAAATGCATGCATGGGAGGCTATATTTCAGATGCAAACAGCCCAAGAACCGCCTCGTTAAGACCAGGTGCACACCCACCATCAAGCTGCTACCCCAACCGCCTTCGCACGTATCACAGCATTTATCACATGGGTAGGTCTTGTAGACGATGGCAAATGAGCAGTTACTATCTTCATGACATTTGGTATTGGTGTGGTTAGCGAATGTCTTACCGCAATACATGCACATGCTTCCCGATGAACGACAAACATTGCCTTTACACTTCTTGTTATGTTAATACAGGGCATTACTGCGGGTAAACACAGCATCGCAGTTATCACAGTGGAACGCCTGTCTTGGATGCGGGGCTGAATATGCAATGGCAACTTTCATGTCGGCATTCATTACAACTTGCACTAAACGTATTTTCAAAATAGTAAAATTAATACTGTAATGCTTGTAGCGACTCTTCAGGGCTCCTTGCTGTTGACGATGCCGAAGGTGTTACAGATGTAAATCTTCAACCATAGATTCCGTCTTCATATTGTAGCAGAGTACACGACTGTAGTAGATGCATGTAGTCGTAACGATCTGCTTTCCATCACCATGCTTGTAGACGATATGACATCCGTTTGTACATGATGCTCGCTTGTATACTGTTCACACTGCATGCTAGTTTGCATTGCCCGTCTCGGGTTGCCTCAGTAGATGACTGCTGTCTGTGTGGTGCAGACATCAGCATGGTTGCTGCTCTGAAATATGTTACCTTATCAGGCCGATCACTGTCTAGTCTGCGAAGTTGACAGTTTGACCTCTGCACTTCTTTACACTCCTTCATTTTTCAGTTTTGGAGGTGCTCTGTTTTTCATTTGCTGCAACTGCTACTCGTTTCCGATGTGTCTTACACCAGCTCGTGGAATGTGGTGTGTATGTAACAATTGCACTACCTTGAAAACATCATAGGCAAGGGAGACAGCCAAGAATCTCTTCGTCCTGTTGCAGATAGACAGGTAAGTGTTTGGAGACGGATTTTATTTCGTACTATGTATATGCGAGAAAGAATTCTTTAGGCAGGCATGCAAGCTCGGTATCTTTGTCGACTGCTGCAAGTGATTTAATCTTTCCATATGCCTTTTTTCTATATGTGATAATGCGCGAGGTTTTTATTTAAGACAACACAGGTAGTTGGACTTTTGTAAATGTTTATGCGTTTAATTTTGACATGAAAAATGTTAGTGATTTTTTGAAGTCGTATTGGTGTGTTCAGAAGTGGTTTTTCCCCAAAATTAAAGACAATGTTCTTGTTATAATGAATATAAATAAATTGGAATCAACAAAGTAACGCGAGTATACTTCAAAAATCAAAAGTGTAATTGATATGATTTTTCAAAATCTTGTATTATGACTTGTGCTGTAAATATCTTACATGTGTACTATCGCTTGTGGTGTAAATAAATATATATGCGTATTAACATCTTTTGTGCATATATAAAAAAAAAGCTAAAAACAACCAACATTTTCGACTATTCATTTGCTGGTAAGCCAAATCAATTTTTTTTTTTTAATTAAAATTTTGTGTACAATAAATGAGTTAAATACTTCATGCAATCTGTGTTTTCTTTATTTCCAAAAAGGTATATATTTACTACATACCATGTATAGTAAACACACAATGTTATTATTATGGTAAGTATGTGCTATAAACGATGTGAGTTTAAAAGCTAATAAATAAATGTATGCAATTACAGTAATTAATGTGACATATACAGTGACTTTTCAAAGACTCTAAACTCTGTTCTTGTAAATGTATGTTCCAATTAAGGTACAAAACGGATATTTATACTGAATACATAGCATTTAAAATAAAACAATTTCACTCATTTTTTTTTGCTACTAAAACACTTGTCAGCAACTACACACATTTCTTTAAAATATTAAGAATGTTTGCATTTGAAACAAATTATGCAAACAATATTTTACGAGTAAAATGTGCGAGCGAAGATAAAAAATCTTCCTGAAGAATTACGCTGAATGCAAAATATAAGTGTAGCACACGTAAATAATTGAGCAGACCTTTAAACTAGTAAATCAAAATCACAACAAAAATTTGTTTTTTTAACATTTATCTTTACTGAAGGAGATCAGAAACGGCGATTACTTTGGAACTGAGATCCCTATGGAAATTCTTTAATTCGCAACAATAAAGGCAAAACAATTGCAGCTTCCTGTAGCCGTTTATCCAGAATGTCCCCAAATACGTGGGGAATAATCGGGGAGTGGATAGAACACCGCAAAACAACACAAAATATTCCTATGAACATAATCCTAAAATCGATAGTTTCCGAGTCACAGACCTTCCAATGTTGTACTTGTTCCACTCGCCTGCGAAGCACTATTATGTTCAGAACGGGAGTTGCATAAACAATGGCCTTGAGATGCCCCCACAGGCAATAGTCCAATGGATTGAGATCTGGGGTTCATAGCATTCGACGTGAGTCGGCTGTCAACGGTGCAATGGGACAGGCAATAGCACTCACACCATTCCAGCTGATCACATTAACAGAAACGCCTTGTAAAAGATCGACTATTACTAGGGCCAGTGACTTTTCGCGTAAAAATCAGAGCACACAGTAGACTTCAATATTATATACACACCTCAGCTGTTGTTATACCTCCATTGGCTGCTGGTGCCGTGTCCGTCTTTGATCAAGCCACTCAGGACTAAGTAACTCCGACACTGAACCTTCGTGATTCGTGCGCAATCAAAGAAGCTGGACGACCCTACATTGCTTTGAACTCTAACTTGTCTCGAAATCTTTACGCGAAATATCACTGCCCCTAACTATTACCAATACTTGTGGTACAATATTGGACGGTCCGTAACTCGGAAACTATCGACTTTAGGTCATAGGGACTTAGTGTGGTTTTATGGTGTACTGTCCACTCTACGATTACTTCCCACACATTTGGGAACAACCGGTATGCATAAAAATTCGCCAGTTATCACAAACTGTGACCGTCATACAGCCCCATCACTGAAAAATAAAACAAATATCGAATATATAGCTGTCCTGTCGGTGCAATTTTTCCACAAATTAACTAAAAAACTTATGACATATAAGAATTATTTTCTCTATAGTTATTACGTCCAACAAGATAGTTCACGTTGGTGGGGCATCCTCAGCCACAACTTCACAAGAAAATGACGCACAAAACATTGATGGCGGCCTTTGCTCCAACTGACCTGCACATGACTCGCGTGTCTGCATATTTGAGCCGCTCCGTAAAGTCATCGGTTCACGATTTACACCTTAACCAGCGTTAATAAAGTGTTTGATGTTAACACTGACATAAATATATATATTCCGACCGCCAAAGGACAGCATTGCCCCAAGCGGTCGTCCCTTATTAATAAGTATTCTAAAAGCAAAGCTTGGCGTAGAGACAGTAAAAGCTGCCCGTTACTTAAGCGAACAGTTTTCTTACACTGCTGAGTATGAACAGCCAAAGTGACATTTTCATCAACTGTGATGTCAATGTTCCTACTGTCTTAGCAAATATGTAACACTTATTGGGTAAGGTAAATTGAAACATTAAGGGTATTTACTCAGTTTTTTTTTTAACAGAGAGGTTTGTTCGTAACATTTTGGTAGGAAAATCAGTCCCTACGGAATCGCCTTATCTGATATGGTGCAACCTATAGTAATGTGTGAGTTGTGTGTTGCCTACTTGTTGGGCATTTCAGTTATTTTTGGAAACTGATAATGAAATTTCTTTAAAACGACGAGGTGTAAGGTAGTCACACAAGACAACCTCTTTTGTCAGATTTTACATCACATTAATTCGTCATTACGAGCACAACTATGTTTTCTTGTCAAAAAACATGATTATAAAAATGGTCGAAACCCCAATAATTTCAACAACAGATTCCCAGCATAATAAATGTCATCACTTTAGGATCCAGTTTCCCAGGGAGGTTTGCATGCTAATCAAACAAGCTTTATGCCTGTCTTGCCCCAATTGCATTCAGAACCAGCTCGTGACTCCCACTACTATGCCACCGAGAATATTTCCAGACTTAATGCAACGTGAATCAAAAACGAGAAAAACACAATTCTTTTTTTTCAAAAACAGATTAAAAGGAAACGATATGTACAAGCAAACGTCGTGTGTCAAATAAATCTGTTTTTTTAAAAATGCAAAATAAGTTTTAATCATGCTAAAGAAGTGGAAAAAGAACAGTACATATTTATATACATTACGCTGATAGGATGGTATCGAAATGTAGAATGTTATTTAATTAATAATTGAAACTTTCGTAATTTCCAAAATACTTGAGAGGGAGGGGGGAGAAGATGCTAACAATGTTATGACATGTGTTCTAAAATATGCTAGTAGTATTTAAAAACAGCAAAAACAAATTTTGGCAGAAATGTTAAGTATTTTTACAATAAAATGTATGAGTAATAACAAGGGAATGATATCTTCTTAGAGTAGGTATTGCATTTTACAAACAAAAATTTAAATCGTCACTGCAACTAATGTAAAAATTTACTTCTTAATGACATACTTTTTCTACTATGTCCATTCTTCAGTGTGATATTATATTCGAAACGTCTTTATGTTATAAAAGTTACGTATATAATACAGTATTCCATTAATGAAAATTACTAAGTTGATAGTACTTGAAAAATTATTATTTTTTGTACTGATATTGTTACAAGCGTTGAAATATATATTGCTTTATTTTATGTGCACTTAATATGTGATGTTGCAAGGAACAAAATTACAAATTCTGTTGAAATGGAAAATTGCTTTGAAAGTTTTTTTTTTTCAGTTACACTATACAGTGTGGAAAAATTGATACATACTGGAGGCCTCCTGTGAGTTATAATACTAAATTTTCATTTAATTGATCATTTATGTTGTGTTGGAAACTTTTGCATAAAGTAGAGGTGTACGTGTTACTGCAGGGTGCAGTGTAGGTGGTATGTTAATACTGTTATGTCTGGCTCGGGGGCTGCTGTAAACGCTAGCGCTGATGACTGGAGAACGTTGGTTGNTTGTTGTGACGTCACTGCCGGTTGCTGTTGAAATGGAACGTGTGGTACCGTTGATCTGAAACTTGCAGGGAAATGCAATAACAGAATGCCTTCACAGTTTGTCTATACACTTTATTGAAAGTTTTACATTAAAGGAATAATATGGCCCTAATGGTTTATGGGGACTACGGTTATTTGTAAAAAAAAATTTACTTAGTAATATAATCGTACTTTTCTTATATTTCTCATGTATAATTAAATTTCTCGGTGTATTGTATCTTTGGGAGTGTCCGACCCTGTACATTATTTCTGAATGGTCATTGTTACTTAATATTTATTTATTTTTGTAATATATTTGCTTGCTAACTAATGTTATAATTACTACAGTTACGTTAAGGTCTTTTTTTTTTCATTTAGCCAATGTTTACAAATAAGGACAGTTATACAAGTACATATTTTCATATAACATTATGTCTATCTGAAGACAATTTACTGCAGTTAGCTGTGTGTGCGTATGCAACTCTTAATTATTAAAATGTTAATCAGTACGCTGGACACCAACACATAATATAAGTAGAACATAATGACATTGATTATTAAATGTTAAGATAGTAATAAAGAGGAAAATAACTTATAAATAAAGACTAACTATAATAGTGCTTCCACACACAAACGAGTAGTATACGGTGTTTGGAGAAATCTGCACTCAATGACTTACAACGGGGAGGTCAAAAGCTAAGGTACCCTCGTGGTATACTTTCAAAGTACTGTGTAGTATAGAAAGGACCCACAGCAAAAGTCCAACGCATCTAGATTGCACCCCTACTGCCTGGAACTCTTTCAAGGCCAGTAGATCACAGAAGACAGTCCTCTTTGGTCGAGTCACCGCTCCGCCGGATGCCCAAAGATTGCTCCGCGTCTCGCGCTAAACGTCAGGTTTGACCTCCTGGATAAGGCCACACTCTACTGGGGCAGAAAATGGTAAGCATCAGCATAATTCCCATTTCGTAAAACACCCTTCACATCTCACTCCAGCATCCATCTCACCTCAGATGTAGCAGTCTGCGTGTCCACTTCAGGACTGGCTCGCAATTCAGCACATCCGAAAGCCCCGGGTAACGGGCTAAGTCCGCGAATCACAATGATGCGTGAACCCAACGGAATACATTCTGCCCCCTGTCCGTATGGCAATGGATTGTGGGAAGTACGTGAGAACATTGGGAGTATTGGGAACTTAAATCTAGAACAGTAAACTTAAGTTTGAAGAGGATGTGGGGGAATGCTATTGCGCAGCGCGCTCTGCAGGCTTGTTTCGTAAACATCGTCGGCCGTCAAGCCGCGGAGGAAGTTGCTGATTTGAAGAACGGCGACATGGATCGTAGGTTAGGGGGGAGGGGATTCTCGACACAACGACCTTCGAGGGAAGTGCTGACGGAGAGAAAAGAAGTGCGCATTCGGAAAGGCGGAAGAGAAGAGAAAAGGCACGCCACACAAGAAGTGGGTCCGCGTCGCACGCTCTTTACTATGTGCAACTTTTGTCTTTCCATATGGCAACTAATAACAATACTTTCTTACGGTTAGCATATTAAAATCTTACAGAAACTGTCATACGTTATTCCTATAGATGTTAGGGAACTTATCTTAAAATTATGTTTAATAATGATAAAGCACACTAAAATTATATTCCTGTATCTGCGCACAACAGTATCTTACTACAATAAAATGTAATATTTAAAATTTTATTAAATTAGCATAATATGAAAGTGAATGTTATTGACATGGTTCAGCATTATGTTATCACTTTCATAGTAATAGTTCCCAGTAACTACGTTCAGCGCACACAAACAATTTTACTTCTTAACTGAAATTAATAGAATTAGATGGGTAAGGTAAACTTTTTAATTATGTGGCTAGAAAATTGCGGGAAATTCTGAAGTTATTTAATTTCAAATAATATTTGATAATCAAGTATATACTATTTGCTTCCTAAATTAAGATGACGGGTTATCAACTTTAATTTCTATTTAAAATTAATTAATTCTTAAGAGTAGACATTATGACATTACTAAAAGTGAATTGCCTCTTGGACGATCAAAATTATAATGTTAAAGTTGATGTGGCTGAAATGTTGTTATAATAAACTTTGTTATAATTACTAAAAAAAACTAGTGCGAGTGGGTGGGGAATTTATTTGAATGTGGGGGTGGATGGTAGAGTATCTGATGCCAGGCAGCGAGAGGTTAGGAAGGAACCAAGCCTCCACCAATGTTATGATATGATTTATGGTTCATCATCATACCTTAACGGGGCTATAGGGGTGTATCAAATTATTGATAAGCGTTATGTAATGAGCACTGTATAAAAGGGGTTTATTTAACATTAAGTTTGTAAAATATTATTTCAATATAAAAATGGTAGAATATTTGCGGGGGGAGCTATAAAATATACTGAAATATTAAATGATATTATTTTATAAAGATCTAACCAGGCACATTGTGAGTAAAGTCTAATTGGAGAGTCCCCACCTTGTTCATGATTCCGGAGGCTGATTAAGATGGCGGAAGTCAATGGCCGGACACACCCATCCACAGTGGTCTTCTCGTTCCAATGGCCCGACGACAAAAGACACCACCCACGGGCTGCACTGCCATATATCGGCTGCGTTGTCCCCGTTTACTGGCCGGTGGAGGGGGTTTATGTGGTTTGCCTTTCGCAAGGTATTACTGCAACCACGCTCGTGCCC
This sequence comes from Clitarchus hookeri, assembly GCA_002778355.1. Lineage (NCBI taxonomy): Eukaryota > Metazoa > Arthropoda > Insecta > Phasmatodea > Phasmatidae > Clitarchus > Clitarchus hookeri. Next base: position 596,753 of record NQII01001320.1, read on the forward strand.
TGGTCCAATGTTTGAAGGTGTGATCAGGCAGGCCGCTCAGCTAAGGTCTGGTCCCTTCATAACAACGTGTCTTCACC
>NQII01001320.1:596927-655556 GCA_002778355.1 Clitarchus hookeri
TTTTTTTTTTCTTGGGCGGGCAGGTGACCGGGGCCCGTCCGTGTCATTAATCTCCGGGGAGAGGACCCGTACTCTCTCCTTACGCCGCGCGCTCATTGAATTCCTGTTTAACCCGAATGATTGGCCTGTTGACCCCGGTGTTTGAGCGTAGCGGGGGAGGAGGGAGACGCATCCCCCCTACACCTAACGAATGTGTAAATAGAAACGGTTGATGCGGGGAGGAAGGAAGGAGGCTACGACGCAGCAGGTTATCATTATGCAGGACCAGTTCTTCGGCGGGGACGACAGGTGTGTGTGTGTGTGGCACCCTCCGACGAGGTGACCAACCTGTGACCGCCCCCTCGCGTGACCCTGGTCAACCCGGGAGTACAGAGTTTTTTTCCGGGCGACAGTGCCACGCGCAAGTGCCCCGTCGACACAAAGGCTCTGAAAATGTAATGCAGTATTCTCGTTGCACTGCTTGTGCCTATGTGAATTTCAGCGGTGACCCTATCATTGTGATGGTAGCAAGTCTGTGGGAAGGTTCACTGCAGGACCCTTGAGTGCTTCTGGATGTATCTGACGCTTATATTTTGAGATACGGCGCTTTGAAAAAGCCTTTTTAGCTATGTTGGAGTACTGCGAAATTGGAGTTTTTAATGTACGTGGCGTCTTGAAAGCACTCAACAGCCCACGTCTGAAGTGCGTGTTCTTTCCGTAGATAAGAAGCGCGCTGGACCCACGTTTAATAGTTTCGTGGAAGAACGAGTACTAACACTCAGCAACGCAGCTCAAGCGCCTTAAGGTCCGGTCTCATTCGCCATGTTGAATTTCCATTTACATGCGATAACTAGAGCGCCGAGTATTTTGCGAATTGCTTTGGCAGAAGGTTTGCACTTCACACTCCTCTATGCACTCGAGACCCTGTCTTTTGCTCATTGGTAGCTGCGATCAAGCGAGGCATTTCTACAGGACTATTTAAAGCTCTATCTTACTGCTGCTTCCTGCTTTCCACTGGCACACAATTAAATGGGGCGTGTCTAAAGAACTTCCGTCCAATCACTAGTAGGAGAAAAAAATAAGTGCTTGAATTCTACTTCTCCACCAAATGAATCGGCGAAATACTCGGGGCTCTAGCCATAACTTTATTTTAAAATAAATAATCGTATATTTATTATTATAGCACACTTTACATTTCATAAACACCCTCCAAGGAAGACGTCAAATTAAATTCACACGTTATCTGGTTATCGTGGTACGGCAAGAACCCCCTGATATTTTTTAAACGATGCTGCATTATTTACGTCATGATTACTAGGTAAAAGTTAAGCATTTATGTTTGCCCTACAGCGATATATGCAAATAGTTATGAAGTACAACTAGTCGTAAATTTTTTTTTCGCTAAAATCAGGTGTCCCAACACATCATCGTGGTATCCGTTGTTCACTGTAAAATCAACACTTTCGAAAGCCCTGCTTAAGATATACTTGTATACACATTGCATATTATTCCTACATACGCAAAATCAACATTGCCATTGGCTTGACCACTTTATTCGGGCGTCGGTGAAACGAAACTATGAAATTTTTAGAAAAGTAAACGTTTTGCTAATTTATTTTTTACACATTCGTGCACTTAAGAACAGGGAATGAAAAAAATAATTTCAGTCTTGAAAAACGTTTACCAAACGCTTTTAATTAAACGTTCAGACATGGAACTACTTTCCCTCCACCATTACCAACTTTACTGGGCGCTTGCCATTCTGCGTGCACGTTGAAATATGTGCAGTTAGGGGCGGAGACATTTGATTCTGTTGATTTAAAAAATGCTTAACCCATTGAGATCCAAAGTACACAGTTATGTACATTACGCACGTGTAGGTAATTTTACGCCTGTATTGCACACTGCAAGGATCAATGACCCTTGAGCTAACCTGTGGGTAAGTGATTCGCAAACCATCCTATTGGTCTATGTCATAAATGATTAACCGTGATTAACGGGTTAATTAACCGTAAACAGACTATAGCTGGAGTGAGTGGTTTTCGGTTCTGCATGATAAACAGCAACAGTTCGCGAAAATCACTACACAAGTCACATCACTCATTCAATTACAGCATTTGCCCGCCCGTATACCCACGACCCGACCAACTGCGGTGATATACCGACGGTCTACCTTACAGGCGTTCAGTTTGGCTCTTTCGTGCCAGCACAGATTGGGGCAGTGTACAGAGTAGAAGCCACCGCTTGTACGACAAAGTCCAGTCGCGACACACGCCAGCAAAGTGGCTTCACTGGCCAGCAACGTGTTGGAACGCCGTCCGCCAATCAGCGCCCGGTGACTTGCTCGCCAGCCGGCAGCCCAGCCAATAGGCAATCTTTCGCAGCACGCACAGTAGCCAATCAAGAGACAAGAAAAGTTCTCAGAGCATCGCGCAGCCAATCGCAGAATGGGTACGCCCACATTAGAGGAACCACCACGCCATTTCATCTGTGTGTGATTCTCTAATGCAATTTTGGTAGCCATTATTAAAAAATTTAGCTGTGACAAAAACTCGCATGAATGGACATCAAGTAAATTGTAGGCCGTTCACGGTAATATCAACACTTTTTAAATCAAATTTTGATAAAAAATTATTTGCCCGTTAACAGCAAACGTGTACACTGACATGCATACTCCCAGTTAAGTTGGCAGCGAATTTAGTAAAATACTGTAGTTCTAAGTTATAACTTATTAAGGGTGCAATGTTTAAAAATTATGGCAAATAATGTTGGTGTTTATTTTGCAATTCACGCGTTACGTTAGGAATTTGCATATTACCCAAACACTAAAGTTCGAAACTATTTTCTCTCAAGACGCCCAAACATCACCTCCACTCACTCCTCTCCAAACAATTTCCCGTTTTCACAGGGAAAAAAGTCGTTAGCCCTACAGCAATGCGAATTTTACACGTAGCGGAAGGATATAAAAAATGAGAAGAAGAGTAGATCTCACGTTGAGAGAAAAGCCAACAAAATATTTGTTTGCATAGGGCCAATAATATATTTAGCTGCCTCAACAAAATATTTTCTTGAGTAAACAAAATCTGAAAAGCAACAAAATTAATTTTCTTCATCTAACAAATTACACGCTTGATTTAACATAGCCTTTGTGTTGGGCCAAAGGAAATAAGACTTCTAACAAAATATTTTGTTGAATCAAATGTTGTGTGTAGTTGTTTTGCCATTCATTTGAAAATACAGCTCGACAGTTAATTAGTTTTTTTTGTGACAGTTAAGATGGCAATAGTGCTTGTTAGTGCATTTACTGACGCTAAATAATGGTATAAACATCCTAGTAAAACAAGTTCAACAGGAAACTTAGAGTAAAGCTGTAAAACTTAAAATATTTATTTGCGCACGTTGTTCAGTATTTGAATTGTACGCATTTGAAAACATTTCGATTTAATCAGTAGTCCTTTTTGCCGAGTTTGCTTAGCTGTAGTGCTCGGGCGCAGCTGATCTAGGTTCGAATCTTGGTCAAACTTTCAACTCTCTTTTTTTTATATTAACCGGAAATGTTTAATATGCGTAGAGCCAAACCAATCTCTAGCTGCACCAACTAAATCTTTGTCTGGGGCAACCAAACAAGAACAACAAAACAATTGGGTTTCGACAGAAAAATATTTCATCGCTCCAATACAAACAATTAGTTTGGTTGTGCCAAACAAACTTTGTATTATTCAACAAAACCCTTTTAGTGCAAGCAGGACTTTCAAAAATGCTCATTTAAACGTGCACGGCATATATTTCTGCTTTGTTGATTTGTATTTTAACGTATATGTATTGTTGCTGCCCGGTTAATGTTACCAACGGTTTTTTTTTTTTACTTTTTTTTTTTTTTAAGGTTTGACATAAGGGACGCGCGAATCTTACCCCAATGAAATTATGAAGGAAAATACTTACAAAAAACGTTTTCCAATACTATTTGTAATGTAAAAAAGTCAGTATTTTACATCAGTCAATATTTTCTCTGAACATGTACAACAAAATTTTAGTTGCAACTACAGTACAGTATTATTTCAATTTCTGATTTAATTGGCTTTAAAACAGAACACACCAACCCACTGGAAGTAAAGATTGTGTACACGCCTCGGCAAGAGCTACTTCCACGAATGCACTTGTAGACGAATGCCACCTGGCGGTGTAAATTGTGACTTTCTGTGGCCTTTAAGTATCAGTGTAAACGTACTTGTAACCGAGGAAGTAATAAATATCTGAAACTGTGTTTATTAATGTTTAGTTTATTTTCGAAGAAGTCTGAGACGTGGGATATATATGGAGTATAAATTATTTTGCCTAAAAGTAATTGAACTAAAATAACTTTAGACAAAATTACTTTTAGGCCAAATTAATTTTAGGCTAATTGGCTTTAGGGCAAGTGACTTAGGCTACGTGGCTTTTAAGTCAAGTGCCTTTAGGCATAATGACTTTTAGGCCAAGTGACTTTTAGCATAAATAACTTTTAGGCCAAGTAACCTTAAGGCCAATTGCCTTTAGGAAGTGACATTTAGGATAAATGACTTAGGCCAAGCCACTTTTAGGAAAAGTAACTGTTATGCTAAATTACTTTTGCGAAATGACATTTTTCTTGAAATTTTAGGCAACATGGTTTTAGGTAAAGTGATACGACTTCGATATATGACATCCCGTCCTATGTCCATTAAGGGTAATTTTTTCATCCCCAGGATACGGGAAGTTCCGTACAATGTGAGACAGTTGGCAACCCTAGACCTGACTGTCCACCACCCATCCTTTTTTTTTTCTCCATCACAGCTGTCTGTCGTTTGCCAGCAGGTTGCATAACTCTTCCTAGTGCAAGGAGACAGGTCCAGCAGGAAATGACGTTCAGTGTTTNGGGGGGGGGGGGATGTGACGTAGCAGCAACGCGCCTGTGATTGACAACTCACATCAGGGGCCTGTTACATAACTCCTATAGATATTACAAGTAGTAACTACAATTTTACACTTGTATATTTTCTGTGACACGATTATACTTGTAGCTTCCAGCAACCATAATAACCGAAAAGTAATATTTTATTGTGGCCGGTAATGCTAACTTTTTAAAGCCATGGAATGTACACACTATGTTTATAAGTCACATGGTCATTTTTATATTAACAACTGGTGAAAGCAACTATAAGCTGAAAGGAACTATTAAGCCCGGCTTTAAAATGTGCTCACTTTAGCGTGAACAACTTATACAAATGAAATTGCTCTACTGTAAGCCAGTTCTATTACACAAACTTACAAACTTGAACGGTGTTTTAACACACAATTGTTGTGTATTTTCTACAAGCTTAAGATCTTAGAGGGAATTGTTTATAAGTACACTTGTAAAGATAATATAATATCTTTTTGAGTTATGGTAGCTATGTATAATATTGAATCATGTGTGTGTTTGTGGATTACGACAGGTACTCGCAAAGAAATAATTTTGTGGCAGTTAACGACTTTGAATATAAAGAGAAATTCAGGTTAAATACTACAAATTTTGAAAATGTTTTCGGCGAAATAGCCAGATTCCTTGAAAACAAAAATTCACCGATTTTACAGTTTGCCAACAAAACAAGCTCATTAATACGATTACATCCGCTTGAAAACAGTGAGCAGTATCATGGAATAGCAGATATGCATAGGGTTTCAAAAATGACTGAGTGGATGTGTATGGCCTACACGTTGTAAATATTTACAACGCTGCGCGATAAACTTATTGTTGAGATTTTATTTTGCAAATCGTTTATCTGTAGTACCTGGATTTTAAAAAAAACCATCGTTATTTACAAAACCACGAAGCCACAGTTATAACAGTTGTTAGTAAGTCTTTTTGAATCCGTCTACAATTGTGGAATTACTACGGATTTTTACAACTCTGAGCTTGTGTTACGTGACTTGTTGCTACAAGTCTAGAATAGGTTGACCAGACGTCCTCCTGCTTTCCACCGAGCAGTTTTTTTTAAAATCATTGTTCTGGGGAATTTGAAAGGCCAAATAATGTAATGAAATGTCTTTCTTTAGCCAAGTGTCCTGCGAATAGTCCTACTTTTTTTTTCTTCACATAACCAACTACTGAAAATTTATATTATTTACACATGCAGTGAGTTTTGTGAATTTATTGCATAAAATAACACTTTTTTTGCGTGTCATTCTTTCAAATGAAAAATATCTTTCAAAGAAATATATAATAGTGCCTTAAGTTACAATGGAATTGTAATAATGAATTCTATTTACATCAGGATATTTGTCGGGTGCACTCTTTTCAAATAGGCTTATTTGATATAGTCTGTTCGCAGTTTCTTCACACTTTTTGAATAAAACCTTTGAAAATTCACCCTACTTCTGACGCGTTTTATTCTTTCCTATATATGGGGTGTATCACAGGCGTTTTATACTTGTGTCAACATACAGGTACCTATCTTATTTTAGGTTCAATTGAACTTTCGCTTTATTTTATATATAAATTATTATATTTCCCTTTTAACTAATAAAGATGAAAACAGAGAGAAAGTAGATGTGTTGGTAATGCTTAGTAAAAATAGTTCTCATGCAAAATATTATTAAACTGGGTGCGCACGAATGCGATGCGTTATCCGTTTGGTGTATTTTTCTACACTCGATTAGGCTTTGTTTGCATGAGGCGGGAGAATAACCTGAAAGTAGACCTTCAGCAGGGCTTCGAAAAAGTTGAAAGTAACTGTGAGCGGACTTTATTGTGAAGTCTATGAAAATTTAACTTTTTAACATGTAAAGAAGTGTTTGTGCTTTCCACGGGTATTTGAATAGTCAAAGTAAACTTAGGTTTGGTATACAATAGAAAAATTAAGCGTTAAATTATGCGTTATAAAGTGTACAGGAGAAATGACAGTGTGTCATTTTATGTATTGGTTTCCAATGGTACTTAAGCGTTAAAAGAAATAGTTATATTTTATATCTTAGGTTAAACTTGTTAGGCGACGATCAATCGAATTAGAGCAGTCGGTGCTGTTGGCGGGAAACGGTTTTTTTTTATAATAATGCAAGTATTAAGAATATTAAAAAGACGTGTGTGTGCACATTGTTTACTACTATCATTTGTTCACAAAAATTAGCTTCTCTGATAGAAAATGTCTGCTTTGAAGTATGATGTTCTTAAATATTGTTGTGTTATACGAGGTTAGGTTAGGAACATAAGTAAACAGGACAGGCTTGTCGCAAGTTTTCGTTGGCTTGACTTAAGGACAATTGTGAATAGTTGTATACAGAAGACGTAGTCCTATGTGCCAGAAAGTGATTACTGTATAATTCTTAACGCAAAATATTTTCNAATAGTTGTATACAGAAGACGTAGTCCTATGTGCCAGAAAGTGATTACTGTATAATTCTTAACGCAAAATATTTTCATCGTAAACCCAGCTTTAGTTGGCTGCCGTCTAGCAGTGCATTTATACCGACACCTGAAACCAGAGTTTCGGTAACCTAGGTTTCGGGAAGCAGAGTTTGTGTACGGTACAAACGCCGCCAAAATGAGGTTTCGCCGTATCTCGAAACCGAGGTTTGTAATTCAAGTTTAGCGTCGAATCTTACGTTTCGTGCGCGGGATAAACAACGAAACTTCGGTTTCGTTTGTAAATATGTTATGAAATGTACTACTACGATATTTTGGAGTGTAAAACAAGATGTTTAATTGGTTAAAAATAATGTGTGTAGCTTAAATACAAAGTGATTATACGATTTTTTGTAGGTACGGAAATAATTAATACACAATAAATATGTTGTATCTTAAAAAAAGGTACAAAATAAAATTCAGTAATTATGTTTTATCAAGCTATATATGCAACTTTAAATAACTTTTTTTTTTGTCATATTTATGATTTTCTGTCGAATTTATTTCCTTTTCGTATCAATATAACAAAAAGGATTAATTTTTTTAAAAATTGTTTTGATACTGGTGATTTTCGGCACGAAACAACACACGAAACACAGGTTTCGAAAACCGAGTTTCGTACGACAGTATAAACACTTCACTAAAAACTTAGTTCGGAAAGTAGGATTTCCAAAACTGATGTTTGGACCTGCAAACTTACTTCCGAAACTGATGTTCAGAACTATAAACTTACTGATAAAAGTACCGTAGGTCCCGGAGACGGTAGCCATCGTGTGAAGCGCGGAGCTGCGGTGGCAGTGTCCCCGGGGGACACGGGCATCTGCCGTCGATGAGCAGGAGGGCTGCTAACCGACACGATCTTGGCTCAGTTAATTGGGACACCTGTCGCTCACCGGGCCGCCTGCCTCCGCAGGGGCAGGTCCGAAACTGACCTTCCGGCAGGCCCGTCAGCTGCCGCGCCCGCCGCTGGTACAGGATGTTCACGGTCAAGTGAGCTCTTTGGAATTCAACCTTTGAAAAATGCCACTGCCCCTATCTGCGTATATTTTAACGGGCACGTTGACTGGCATGCGCCCAGTAAAGTTGGCAACGTATGACGGAATGTAGTTCCACGTCTTAGTGTTGAATTAAAAATATTACGTCAACATTTCTGAATTCTGAAATGATATCTTTTATGTTTTTTTTTATGCATGTTAGTGTAAAAACTATAAAACTTGACATACTTACTTTGCTAATAATATTACGGTTTCACTGAACTGGCGCATGAATAAAGTGATCAAGCCCATGACAATGTTTATTGCATTAGGCGTATGGTGGAAAAATACACAGCGTGCATACAAGTACATCTTAAAGCAGGGTTTTCAAAAGTGCTCACTTTACCGTAAACAGCCTACAACGTCTCTCGCGTCCTCAAGACCCCGCCACACTCCGCAGCTACCACACCAAGCAGCAGTGACTTACCTTATACCTGTAGGACTTCATGCGTTGACCCTGTTATTTCATTGGTGGAAAGTCTGTAGCAAGGTTCACAGCAGGAGAGTTCTTTTGCATGTATCTTACGCCTATCTTTCGAGCTACAGCGCTTCGAAAAAGGCGGTTTTTAGCTATTTTGGAGCACTCTGAAATGGTGATTATAATGTGCTCGACGTATTGAAAGCCCTCAACAGCCTTCGTTTGCACACTGAACGCAAGTTTAATAGTTTCGTGGAAAAAACGTGTGTTTCAAACACACTGCAACGCAGTTCAAACGCCAGTTAGGTGGGCCCCTTGAAAGTGAACTTAAAGTTATTATTTCAATCGTAGTGCCCACTTTTCTACCTCCTTCAAGGTAGAAACTTTGAGATAAGGTACAGATTGACAGGAATTCAAGACAAGTTAAAGTTGAGTTACCCATATTCACCACTGCATCGACGCCATTTCCGCTGGGCCACAAGGTGCGAATACAGAGGTCAAACAGCAGCTTATTCCGCGAACTCGAACCACACATACACGGTAAAATGGTCTCTGGTCAGCAACATCATGGGACGCTCTTTGACAATCAGCGCCTTTTTAACCAACTTGCCAGCCGGCAGCCCAGTTAATAAGGAATTGTTCGCAGCATACAGTAGCAAACAGGCAGAAGGCCTGTTCCCCGGAGCCTCGTGCAGCCAATAAGATAATGGGTACATCCTATCAAAGGAACCAATGCCCTATTTCGTTCCTGTGTATTTGCATACCCTGCGGTCCAAAGAAACCACTTTCGATCAATCAGCATGCAAGTGGAGGCAACAGGTCACATGGCCATTAGCCAATCGCAGCCCGGGATTAATACGTGTCATTTGTACCAAGAGGGGCTGGGGTCGGAAAGGATAAGAGAAACGATCACAAAGTCTGACAATTGGGTCCAGGCTCCCATGGGACATGGCAACGTTAGTCAAATGTCAGGTGCCATCTTGCTCTAAGCATGTGGAGCCGCGGTGGTGTGGTGTTCAGACTACTCGTCTCCCGCCTAAGAGAACCGCGTCGATTCCCGGCGGGGTCGCTCCCGGATTCCCGTTCGCCCCGCCCTTGCAGNTCGTCTCCCGCCTAAGAGAACCGCGTCGATTCCCGGCGGGGTCGCTCCCGGATTCCCGTTCGCCCCGCCCTTGCATGTGTGGTGAAAAATCGTTGGAGACTACGTCATATGGGCCATAACTCATTCAAGGGACAATGACCGGTTTTAAGTACACCCATTTCCTCAGAGAGACCTTGCTGGCACTTCTGGAAGACATACCGCTCGAAATACGTCGTGATATGTGGTTTCAGCATGATGGTTATCCTGCGCATTTTTCTTTGGTGCCGAGGCAAGTGTTAAATGAAACGTTTGCCAACCGATGGCTAGGGAGTGGTGGTGTAAGATGGCCAGCTCGCTCCCCTGGCCTCACACCTGCCGATTATTTCCCGTGGGAATACTGAAAGATACGGTGTACAACACGGTTCATAAGACGCCAGAAGACATGCAGGAACACGTTGTGACAGGTAGCAGAGGCATTACGCCAGAAACACTTCAGGCCGTTCGTCGCTCGCTACATGTGCGTATACNTCAGATGTAAACAGTGGCGCTACTTTCGCCGAGCTGTCAAAAAGTGGCCTTCTTATATGGTACAGAATATAACTCTAGCTCAGTATTTCCCAAAGTATGGGTCGCGACCCACTGGTGGGTCGCAGATTAAAATTTTGGCGGGCCCCGAAAAATATANCAGTATTTCCCAAAGTATGGGTCGCGACCCACTGGTGGGTCGCAGATTAAAATTTTGGCGGGCCCCGAAAAATATAATGTCATACATAAACATATGCATGAGTTATAAATGTTATAATTGAGAACCTACACACATGCAATGTAACTGTCAATCAGNTCATACATAAACATATGCATGAGTTATAAATGTTATAATTGAGAACCTACACACATGCAATGTAACTGTCAATCAGACGTTAAATACTACGCAGAGTGCGCAGTGAATGCGACCCTCGCCGCCGCGCGTCCACCCCCGCGGCCAAAATGATTTTTAAACTAAATTAGTAATATTACACATTGTGTAATGCTGTTTAATTAGGTATATTTTTCATTGAAATTGTTCTTTGATACTTCAATTTTTTTAAAACTATTTTATTAATCCTACTACCCTTCACTTCCTTACGCTACGTAATAAATATAATGTGAACATGATCGAACAGCTAAACGGTACGTTTCTCGCATAAGGCATTAATAGTGGGTCCTGAAATTTGGTATTTTTTTTAATGGGTCGCGGTTCATAGAACTTTGGGAATCACTGGNGGCATTAATAGTGGGTCCTGAAATTTGGTATTTTTTTTAATGGGTCGCGGTTCATAGAACTTTGGGAATCACTGGTCTAGAATGTTCTTCAAACTAATCGCGAACAGTTGTGGCCCGGTGACATGGAGCATTGTCATCCATAAAAATTCCATCGTTGTTTGGGTACATGAANGGCATTAATAGTGGGTCCTGAAATTTGGTATTTTTTTTAATGGGTCGCGGTTCATAGAACTTTGGGAATCACTGGGTTAGACTACTCGCCGCCCAATAACCGTTCGATAGCCTAAGACAAGGGCCGCCACAACGGGGTCCATTTTCGCATGTGGGAACCGTGCCGGACGATGCCGCTGGTCAGCGGGTTTTCTCGGCGATATCCCGTTTCCCCCACCCTTGCAATCCAGCGCTGATCCATACTCACCTCGCTTCACCCTCATCAACTCCTAAGACCCCGATGTTAAAAGCTGCCAAAATATCTTCACTCACTCACTTCAAGGTTAGAAAATTCTTAAGGCAAATAAATTACAAATTTATGGTATTTGTTACAATATAACGCAGCCCACACAATATATTTTTGTAATGTGAACTAACACAAAAATACGTGGAAAAACATTTGTATTGTCCTGTTTTTCCATATAACAAATGTTTTTAACAGATAGAAAATATTAATTTGTTACTCAAACTACATTGACTACATAAAAAGGGCCGATTACTTATACGAAAATAACGAATGTCTGCCAGTAGAACAATGTAGAGAAGTCTGGCATAATGTATTTTAAATTGGACAAAGCTGGTACCTGGCATCTGCGCCGNTGCCGACCGCATCGCGTTACTCTGATTGGTTCCATACCTCAGTTATTTGCATACGCACGCCTATACCAGTTTTTTCTGCTCTTCAGTGCAGTTCAGATCCACCTTATTTATTGGATTATCTACGTGTCTGCCCGCGAATCACGGACGTACGGTATCGGAGCTACCTGATCCTGATTGGCCAGACAAGTAATCGAATGTCTTCTTACAGACGCACGCCGCCAAATAAGCAAAATAAAACTGCTGGTGCGCCCTGAGATATTGCAATCTAGCATATGCGTAGAATCTTTTCACGAAACTTGGTGTGTCAGTTTAGGAGTTAGTAGCCCAGGCATATTTCCTGTGCATTCGTTGTTTCTGCGTTTACGCATAACTCACCAAATAATTATCGCGGGGATACAACTTTTTGCCGTAAAAGATTAAAAAAAAAGAAAAACAATTATCCAAGCACATACGATTTTGCTATATTTGTACAAATTGTAAAAAAAAAAAAAAAAAAAAAAAAAAATCGCATTTTTAGAACTTGCACGAGCAGTTTCCTTAAAAGGTACGAGGAAAGTAAAACCGTGCGGTCGTAGTTACACCAGTGGGCTTTCATCGCGGGCAATAAAGTTCAGCTGCCACACTTATGATTTGTACAGGAAAGCGCGACGACGGAAGTAGTGCACGCCGTTTCAGCGCCTTGCGCAAATGGGCGCGTGTTTTATTGTCGCCCGTATCAATGCGCCTCGAACGCGGGGGAAAAAAAAANTCAGCGCCTTGCGCAAATGGGCGCGTGTTTTATTGTCGCCCGTATCAATGCGCCTCGAACGCGGGGGAAAAAAAAAATCGTTACTATGTATTTTTAACGGGAATCCATAGTAAAACAAATTTAAACTTGCCAAGGTCACGTCTGGTTACACACTGAGAAAACGTTTTGTTGAATCAAACAAAAAATTTGTTTGGCGCAACGTAATTAATTTCTGTATAGAGGCAAATAAATTTGTTGCTGTTTTTTTTGCTGCCCTAAACAAAGATTTGGTTGATGCAACTTAAGGTTTGTTTGGTTATATGTACATTAAACCGTTNCAGCGCCTTGCGCAAATGGGCGCGTGTTTTATTGTCGCCCGTATCAATGCGCCTCGAACGCGGGGGAAAAAAAAATCGTTACTATGTATTTTTAACGGGAATCCATAGTAAAACAAATTTAAACTTGCCAAGGTCACGTCTGGTTACACACTGAGAAAACGTTTTGTTGAATCAAACAAAAAATTTGTTTGGCGCAACGTAATTCATTTCTGTATAGAGGCAAATAAATTTGTTGCTGTTTTTTTTTGCTGCCCTAAACAAAGATTTGGTTGATGCAACTTAAGGTTTGTTTGGTTATATGTACATTAAACCGTTNTTTTTTTTGCTGCCCTAAACAAAGATTTGGTTGATGCAACTTAAGGTTTGTTTGGTTATATGTACATTAAACCGTTTCGATTAATATATAAAAAAAAAATAGCTAAGCATGGGCGAGATTCGAACCTGTATGAACTGCGACGGAGCGACGCGGCTGAGCAACCTCGACTTAAGTGACCGCTGATGATATTAGAATGTTTTCAAATACTGGCCAATGCGCGCAAACAAATATTTCAAGTTTTACAGCTTTGGCCTACTTTTTAGTTTCCTGTTGAACTTGTTTTTACTGGACATTATTAAGCATCAATATATGCTCTAACAAACATTGTTACTGTCCTAAATGTCACAAAAAAAATGCAAACAGCCACTCGCACTGTATTTTCAAACGAAGGCAATCAAATTAGTGGCTAGACAAATATATACAGATGATTCAACAAAATATCCTGTAGATAGTCTAATTTATTTTGGCCCAACACTGAGGTCTTGTTTATTCAAACGTGTGTGTTGTTAGATGAACAAAATTAATTTTGTTGCTTTTCAATTTTTCTTTACTCAACAAAATATTTTGTTGGGGCAAATACATATATTTTCGCCCTATGCTAACAAGTATGTTGTTGACTGAAACGAACCTTACTCTCTGTGTAAGGAATCGTTACGACGGGGTCTCCCAGAACAGAGATATGAATTCCCGGAAATATGGATATCTCGCATATTAGATCTAGATGGTGTCACTTCATGCGGATCTTTTTCTTAAGGAAACTACTTAGGGAAGTCCCAGAAATGCCAATTTTAACCATTTTTTAATTTTTCCTCTAACGACTGTAGATAACGGTTTTTTTTCTGAAAAAAAAAGTCGTATTCCCATTAACATACATGGAAACTCTGATTTTATTAGCAATATTTTACTGTGGAGTCCCCATTAAGGAGCTCCACTAACCTACACCGCGAAACCTCAGAGTAGTTAAGAATAAAGAGCCAGGAACATGCCGGAACGCCGCCGTTAGCCAATCAGCGCCGGGTAACCCGCTCTCCAGCCCGACCAATAGGGAACCTTTCACAGCGTGCGATTGGCCAATCAGGCAAAACCCCCTTCCCACAGCATCGCGCAGCCAATCAGAGATTGCGTACGCCCAAATCAAAGAAACTGCCACGTCATTTAGTCTCTATGTACTTACGTACTCTGTGCCAAATGCGAGCCCAACGGTTGGTTACTCCACCTCGAGACGACTAAGACTGTTCCCTGGCGGAGCAGGAACGTAGACTGGAGATGAGGTAGACGGATCTCACTGCTGCGCACAACCAATATACGTGTTTCAATATTGATCCGCTTTACCGCCATTACGACTAGCAAAAAACGGAGTGGATTGGATTCGAACCTGAACACGCACAAAACTATTTGTATGAATACTGATAGCTTCTACAATCCCTACCGGTATTTTAAGTTTTCGTGTCGTGCTATAAGAGGGTATGATGGTACAGAGATCAACTTGCCACGCCCGTGAGTGCACTATCGTACAACACACGACAACAGGAAAAGTTAACGTGTTTGGCAGAACCGCGGCAAAGTATGGTGGCTGTCGTGAAACCACAACGAATTCTGCCTACGCAACTATAGTCTAAATAGGACAAAATGTTATCGTGGCTTTATCAGATAAACATTCTCCAACGTTTATCTCATATACGCAAGTGCACACCGTGCACGCACGCATCGTAAACGCACCAACTTCAACGCCAACCGGGAACCATTTCAAGGCATTTTATGAGTGGTTAAAACTGTGTGTATTGCAACCTACGGTGCTTTATCGATAACTCGAAAGCAAGGTCTCGCTCATCGAAAGGCGATGTCTCGACCAAGTACGCTACACAGCACGAGCACACTCGACTTCCTTTACGAAGCGCACTGAGTGGCGGGGTCTTTTCACCGGCGCTCGACGAGGCTGGAGAGCGGAGTTCGATAGGGCCTCCTTCACCGGCGCCGATCTCGAGTACACGTGAAACACAGGAAGGCCCGTATTACGTTCACTCTAAACTTGACACACTGGAAACGGCTCCGAATCAGCGAGGTGACGGTGGGCTGCACTGGGCATCAGTGGTTATTGAGGTCACTGAATTTCACTCAGTTATTTCTTTTAAGGCTATGCCACAGGAAATAACTGAAGAGCAAAAACAACTGGTACACCTGCCAAATATCGTGTAGAGCCACCCAGCACGCAGAAGTGCCGCAAGACGACGTGTAATGGACTTGACTAATGTCTGAAGGTATGCAGGAGGCAATTCACACCATGAATCCTGCAGGGCAGTCCACAAATCCAATCTGCGCCAATTTGAGAAAGGGTTGCACGTCTGTCACGTTCAATGATTCTCGTCAGTCATCATTTGTCCCGTTCTTTCACAATATTTTTCCGGCTGCAGCGATGTCGAAGATGTGATGTTTTACCGGATTCCCGATATTCACGGTACACTCGTGAAATGGTCATAGGCGAACATCCATATGTTATCGCTACCTCGGAGATGCTATGTCCCATCTCTCGTGCGCCGACTATACCACCCGTTCAAACTCACTTAAATCTTGATAACCTGCCATTGTAGCAGCAGTAACCAATCTAGCTGCCGACCGCATCGCGTTACTCTGATTGGTTCCATACCTCAGTTATTTGCTAACGCACGCCTTTACCAGTTTTTTGGCTCTTCAGTGAATGAGCACACTTGAGGCGAAATGGCTTGGCGGTTCCTTTGATGTGTCTGTACCCATTCTATAATTGGCTGCGTATGGCACTGGAATGACACTATTGTCCATTCGCAGTTTCTTCACACTTTTTGAATCGCACTTTTGAATTACGTTTGTGGTACTCTCTTATATATGTCGTGTATCAAAAGCGTTTTGTACTTCTGTTAACATTAAAATACTTTTTTTTTTGTTAAATTAAACTTTTACTTATATTTTGTCTATAAAATATAATATTGAATTTATAATTAATATGAATAAAACACGGAGAAAATAGGTGTGTAAAAAATACCTAGTTGAAAATAGTTCGTATGCAGAATCTTACTCAACTGAGTGCGCACGAATGTGGTGCGCTGTCCTTATGGTGTAATTTTCTAGACTCGGTTAAGCTTTGTTTGCACGAGGAGAAGTAACATCCCGGAAGTAGAACTCTAGCAGGGCTTCAGAAAAGTGTGAAGTAACCGTGAGTGCATTATAGTGCCGGATTAGCTAAAGNGGAAGTAGAACTCTAGCAGGGCTTCAGAAAAGTGTGAAGTAACCGTGAGTGCATTATAGTGCCGGATTAGCTAAAGATGCTGCAAAAGAGTCGCTATTGGCTGGGCTGCCGGCTGGCGAGTAGGTTACAAGGCGCTGATTGGCGAACGGCGTTCCGACGCTTTTCGAACTAGCGACGCCTTTGTGTTGGCGTGCGGGGCCCAAGTTCGTGGAATGAGAGGTTGTTTCGTCTCTGTATGTTTCGTACTCTGCAGTGTAGTCCTCTCGCCGGACGTAAACTCGATAACTAGGGGCAGTGATATTTCACGAAAAGATTTCGAGACAAGAACAGTCCAAACCACTGTAGGGTCGTCCAGCTTCTTTGATTGACTNGTGATATTTCACGAAAAGATTTCGAGACAAGAACAGTCCAAACCACTGTAGGGTCGTCCAGCTTCTTTGATTGACTGAAAAAATGCTCTGGCTCGTGTTAACCGTTTGCGCACGAATCACGAAGGTTCAGTGTCGGAGTTACATAGTCCTGAGTGGCTTTGTCAAAGACGGACACGGCACCAGCAGCCAATGGAGGTATAACAACAGCTGAGGTGTGTATATAGTATTGAAATCTACTGTGTGCTCCGATTTTTACGCGAAAAGTCACTGGCCCTACCGATAACTTATGATTTTCTTCCGGACTAGGCCCGCGTGTAAAGAGCTCTTTCCACTGGCGAGTGTTTGTGCGGGCATGTTAACGGACTTTAACGTCATTGAACATCAAAATACGCACTACCCGGCTTGCCGGGGAAAGCTCGTTCGTGGTCTTTNTTAACGGACTTTAACGTCATTGAACATCAAAATACGCACTACCCGGCTTGCCGGGGAAAGCTCGTTCGTGGTCTTTGTCTGTAACCATTGTTCGAATCGACCAGTCAATATACTTCAAATATGACGTAAACCCACACAAAATAACGTAAATCTGAATTTTGACACAATGATTCTACTGCAGTTTGTGAACATCGCATCAAACTACTTGGACCTCCTTGTGTTCGCATACTTGTATTTTAAGGCCCTTATAACCATTAAGGCACACGATTTTCGTTATTTTACTTCATCGTATTTTGTGACGGAATGGAGGNTTTTAAGGCCCTTATAACCATTAAGGCACACGATTTTCGTTATTTTACTTCATCGTATTTTGTGACGGAATGGAGGGACCGTCGATCCGTATATAGTCCCAAATTAAAGAGCAAGTATCAAATAACAGTAAATAAAATACACCAAATCCCAAATTGAAATGTTTATTGAAATAATGTCAAACTGTTGCTCGTAGTTGTAAAAAAAAAATACAAAAACTACCTGAACAGAAAACAATACTGGTTTTATGTCCTTTGAACGGTATGTTTGCGAACTCTGTATGGGATAGTGTTGAAAAACTGTAGCCAGATAAATAAACACAAGCTTCGCGATACACCGATGTTGCGTTGTACAGTAGTTGCCCATTCTTCCGCAGTAACCTAGCAATAGCAAAAGCCATTTGCGATATTTGCAAAAACCAAAATGAAAATACTAAATTAATACTTTCCCTACTATATTCGCCTTGACTATTTATGTTTCCCCAGTCAACTTAAATGTAGTTTTAGAAAAACTACATTAAATTTCAAATGTTTTGCTATGGGCATTAGTTGTACCTTTCGGTGTACGCCAACAAATTATTGTAAATGCATCAGTATTCCGTGACATTTTTTACTCATTTTTAACAAGGTCTAATGCACGCCTCCAAAGTCAAGGTGGTCTTATTCATGGACGAGGTGTGACAGCGTGTTCTTTAGCCCATTACGTCCACTCAATCCCTGGATGCCTGCAAATATGCAATGCAATTGAGAAACTTTGTTGGGGGCGACTTCTCAAATGACAGAACATGCTGGCTATAATTTTCAGGATTGTTAATGTATGGTGTGCGCTCGTTTGCACTTATGCGAGAGTGTAATTTATTTTATCAATTTCAGCATGTGGATCTCTGAGTCTCTTGTCGCTCTATGCGCAACCGTGTGTCTAATTCTCCGAAACTGGCTCTAAACTCACTCTCGCTTCCAGCATTTACGGAACCTGCGTTCTGTATCATCTGGGATCACTGCAGATTCGAGGATAAACTGTGATGGTACACAAGCAATTGGCGAGAGAGGTGTTCAAGATGCCACTGGCAAAATATTCGTTGAGGTCAGACCTCTAATGCAAAACACAGTCACTATTAGGGATGAAGTGGATCCAGTGAGCGAAAACCATCTATTTATGAGGATTTTATGCAAAATGAAGAGTGACATAGAAAAGGTAGAGGCCTTCAAGTACGAGATTCCTCCATTGCCACCAGCTCTCTTCGAATGTTCAATTATGGGGAAGACAGACAAATTCTCATTTGCCAAACATTTTGCACATGTTTCACCAAGAGAAAATTTGGCCTGGGGCTCGTCTACTTATGTCATATTCTTCGTGCTGCATCTGCAACGTGGCCACAATGGGCAAATTATATTGAGATCTGCGACATGCATGCACAGCATGTAGCGAAAAATTACCCATCTGCTGAGGTGATATTCGATGGATATAGAGTATAGAGGAAAGCCAGGAACGAAGCCACGAACAGTTTCGAAGAGCAGCGAAGAGGTCGTNATTCGATGGATATAGAGTATAGAGGAAAGCCAGGAACGAAGCCACGAACAGTTTCGAAGAGCAGCGAAGAGGTCGAGTCCTGACATTGTCTTCAATGAACAGATAATATTAGCAAATTCAAAGGCAGATTTCTTAAGTAACATTTCATACAAATAAAGCCAAGTTCGTAGCAATGCTAAAAATGCGGCTGATATGCTAGTGCTTCAAGCTTAAGATGATGCATGCGTCTTTATGGTAAAAACTGAGTGAAATTGCCTCGAAATTCTAAACAAAACTGCAGCAAACGATACTTGCTTGGAACAAACATTTAACGTAAGCAGATTNATTCGATGGATATAGAGTATAGAGGAAAGCCAGGAACGAAGCCACGAACAGTTTCGAAGAGCAGCGAAGAGGTCGTGTCCTGACATTGTCTTCAATGAACAGATAAAATTAGCAAATTCAAAGGCAGATTTCTTAAGTAACATTTCATACAAATAAAGCCAAGTTCGTAGCAATGCTAAAAATGCGGCTGATATGCTAGTGCTTCAAGCTTACGATGCATGCGTCTTTATGGTAAAAACTGAGCGAAATTGCCTCGAAATTCTAAACAAAACTGCAGCAAACGATACTTGCTTGGAACAAACATTTAACGTAAGCAGATTNGAAATTGCCTCGAAATTCTAAACAAAACTGCAGCAAACGATACTTGCTTGGAACAAACATTTAACGTAAGCAGATTATTAAGATTTACAAAAAAAACTATAAAACAGCTGATAAATGAGTCAATGTAAGCGACGGTAAACTTTTAACAAATTTAATTGGTAATTTACTTATCAGTTTTCATAAAGGACTAGAATAACTCATTTCGTGTCGTACGACCTCCATCACACCCTTCTTCTCCAGCACTCTGGCTTTCACGTGCAAATCCTGGATCGTGTATGTTTCGATTACCTCTTCGCCTGCTTCTTGCAGCATTTTCGCAAGTGCATATTTGACAGCCGCTGACTCCTCCCTTTCAACATGTCGTACGAATGTTATTAAACAAAATACACATAGATACCAGCCTTTCACACAGGACTGCCCTTTGAATTTCTTGTTTATTCCCTATGCCAAATTATTCCACATTGGAGAACGAACCTTGGAGTAAAATTCACCACGCAATTCAAGCGTAATTATTTAGCAAGCAGTTAGCCAACAGGAGATGAGCAGAGTGGAGCAGGTTTTTGAAATCCGCTTTGCTTGTCTCTGGGCGTCATTATTCTACACGGAAATAGTTACCAGCAGAAAAACAAGACGGAGAAGCAACAACCATATCCTACCATCCAGGTGCCACCCCAAATCTGACTGCACATTTCAAAAGTAATAAAAGGTAAAGGAAACTCTCCTATAGCAATATTCTGCATTAGTATAAATACCAGGTTCGCCCTTCAATGGAAAAAAACACCAAATATATATAAAATTTATTTTATTCAATAGATTAACTATGCTATAAAACCGCACTCTACAATTATATTATGGCATGTATACCACAATAAATACTCTCATAATTCACAATAAAACATTGAGACAAATTCCATTACTGCTGATAATACAAAATACTTATTGGTAATATGCAAAGATTTGCAATGATCTATTCCACCACAAACTGGCATAACTAAGCAAGTTTATGGTCAAAGATGCAGCTGTGATGCAGCCATGCAGAGCACAATATATTTCAATATAATTCTTGAGGGGGAGAGCCGAAAAGCTACCTACGTTGTCTTTTGCCTCTTTCATGATTTCGCTTTAGAGTATTAAAAAGTGGTCTGTAAAATATTCTAATTGACGTACTATTAATTTTCACATACACATATAACACTTACCTAAGCACAAGAGCCACCGTTTCCCTCTGCTGGTCGTCATTTCTCAGCCCGAGCTTCGGGCGAACCGCGAATGCCGTCTCCCCTCAGGAACGGATTTTCTCGGCTCTCCATAGGCACATATCAGACCACGANTCGGGCGAACCGCGAATGCCGTCTCCCCTCAGGAACGGATTTTCTCGGCTCTCCATAGGCACATATCAGACCACGAAAACATTCTAGATTGTCTTAGATGTGTAAATACTGGTAAAAAATACCAATACGAAGATACCACGACATATCATTAGGACGAATTCGAGTTTTTCGCATGCGTACTCTACGCCAACGTCGTATCAATTCGGCAACACAAACCGCCTTGATTTGTGACGTCAGGGCGCTATCGGCGCCGGGTCCCAACACTAGGTGCGCGCAGCCAATAGAGCTTGATTCTTCGCCGGATGCGGAGGGCAGAAACGCTGCTGGAGTGTTGGTGAATATTCCACCGAGTTGGTCTGTGCCCTTCCTGCTGAACATGCAGCGGCCGGCCGGGCCGCCTGGGAACGGAGGTGGGCAGCCTCCTCGTGCTGGTTTCAGTTGCTGACCAAAGGCAGAAAACAGAATTTACAAAGTGAGAAAAAAATCCTTGGCAGGCAGGCGTAGAAATCCACGTCGTTACTCAAGCGGAAAAAAAACGGGGCGTTTAACAGACGCAGGGCACCTCAAGTAACAACTGCTTTCGAAAAATAGTTTTGTAAAATTGTGTAACACTTGGTGGCACCGATACAAATGGTCTAGCAATGCTAAGCTCTTGGAACAGAACTAATGGAAATATGAAAAAAAAATGTTGCATCCAAGTACGAACTAAGTTCTGCTAAACTTAATAACATTGCTCGAATTCATAGCACTATTGGCGAAATGCAGAATGCAGATCTGGGTGCACATGCAATCACTGTTGAGATGATAAAACATATGCTATTTATGGAAAAGGAAGCTTGCAAGCTACTCCAGATGAATGCAAGTCTCCGTCTTGAAGTAGTAAAGATGTCTCGGCCTAAAGATACAGCCACCACTGTAGATACATTTGTCCGAGCTTCGAAAATATTAATTACCTTCGACTGCATATGTACAACCGCACAGCCTCTTTTGAACTTGCAGCTCTTCCTTCAACCACAGCAATTTTTCACCAACGCCCATAGAGGGCGCGTCTACAGATAGACACTACAGCTTATACAGTAACTTCTTACAAAATTAATTTTTTTAAACTTTCAAGAACATTTCTGACATTTTCTATCTTTTCAATTTCTAGGAATGGCTGGGAAACAAACTGTAGCCTACAGACTTGGTTTGGCACATCTCGAGCTCTGGAGATACTCTCATGTCAGTGCCAACCACTTTGCCTCCACCCCCAGACTAATCGATGCGGGTTATTGCCTGCAAATGCAAAGCTGATTGTAGCGTTCTATGCAGTTGCAGACAAGCAAGATAAAACTGGACTGATATTTGTGCCCACTGCATAGGCACGAACGGTTTATACACAATAATATATAAATGGTTTACAGATGAAATATTATGTAATAATTGTATGTAGGTCCATGTATTTTCTAAATTGTAATAGACTCTGTACTAATATTTTTAGGGCGCATTAAATAAAAATTCAAATATTTATTTTCAACCATGTATGCTCTTTGCTGCGTTCAAGTATTGTTTCAGGCCTCTGTGTTGCTCCACAGGGTTACAACGTCGGTGTAATGTGATGCATGCATTTACGTATTTGGCTACATTTTTTCAACCACTGGCCATACAGAGCTCGTAAACATGCGGTTCGAAAGGGCATAAAAGGGCCAATATTTTTGTAAAAGTAATATTTTGTATACGATTCATTTTAAAACAACGACTGCCATTCTGTTTGACTTCATTTCAATGCAATTTCTATTTGGTGTGCTTGATTTGCTTAAAAGAAATATTTTATTAGATTCTGTTCTTTTCAATTTGAACTGATATACGTTATTTGAAGTTTACTTTTTTAATTTCACACTAAATACGGATCTACTGTCTTTACGTTGCACCACAAAATGCTGTAAAGTAAAAAAGCACGAATTGTGTACCTTAGCGATTATAGGGGCCTTAAAATCAAGGACGCGAACACGAGTAAGTCCAATATGATGTTCACGAAGGGCAGTAGAATCCTTGTGCAAAATTCAGCTTTGCAACATTTTTGTATTGGTGAACCCTAACTGGACTGTTACAGGAATACACAGCCTTTCTCAGAAACAACTTTTGTGCGGGCTGCTGTTGCCACTCTCCGTCCTTTCCTTCTTAGAACACCGGGTGCTGGGCCAACCTTTTTGATCCATTTCTCGGGCGAGGAGGATCGCCTCGAGACGGGTCGCCCAGAACATGCCTGACGGACGCCTGACAAGGGTTATCCACATCCCGCTGTGATGTGCTCCCGAACATGAGGCGCTTGAACGGCACTGCAGCGTCTTTGAAAGAAAAAAAAAGGAGGGTGGGGGGGGTTACGAAACTATTCAACGTGTCCCCAATAAGTTTACCTGCGAAAAGAAAGTAAATCCCAGACGATAACGGAATCGAACTTTCAAGTCATTACGCATATTGAAAACATAATTTCCATACCCTCCAGTGCAGCAAGAAACGACTGTTTCACAATTCCATGTCTCAAAATATACTAACGAGATACATGTGAAACTATAATAGGGGCATGCATTGGACTCCACTACAGAGGGTCACCGCTTAAAGTCACGCTGAGGCGAGTCGCAAACGGAACGACTACGCGCCAGTTGAGCTTACGTGCCGTAGAGGCGGTGCCGCTTTACATACGCCAGTCAGCGTTACCCGTAGCGCCTCATCGGTGTTTGCCTGTCTCACAAACACACCCTTATAGACAGCCGCATTAATACTCCCGCCTACCTGGAGCTCTAACTGCGTTACAGTGTGTTTGAAATACACGTTTGCCAACATAACTATTAAACGCTCATCCGATGTGCTGAACAACGAAAAGAACACGCACTTCAGTCGAGGGCTGTTGAGAGCTTTCAACACGTCACACACACCATTTCAGAGCACTCCAAAACTGATAAAAACTTCTTGCGCTGTATTTCAAAATATACGCGTTGGATCCACAAAAAAAAAATACTCAAGGACCCTGCTTTGAACCTTCCTACAGGCTTCTCACCAATAAAACAAACGGGTCACCGCTGAAAGCCCCATAGGTAGAGACAGGAAAAAATCGCGAGTTCAATGACCTGCAGGCTAGACTATACAGTCTTATGTACAAATATGCCGATATCAACTGTACATTGGTTGCTTGCTGTCACAGTGGAAGGCGACGATTGGACCAGCATTCTCCAGAAAGTGTCAAATACGGCGTGGGCCAATGGATTAAGTTATATAAACGCATGTGTTTTGAATTCTAGCTTGTCCTAAAATGAATCCCTGAATACTTCAGGTCTCTGCCCATAGGTACACGCAGTGCGACAACACTTCGCTCAGTTCTGAGCCGTGCGCTTAGTGTCGACGGCGTACTTGATGTGCGAGGCAGTGTCGCCCTTACCGCTCCTGCGCCTCTCGGACTCAAACGAGGAAAACAGCTCCAGGTGACGGCGTGGAGACGTACGTGCGTGGGTCGGGGTCCGAACCCGGGAGCCCACGACGCGGGGGAGAGATGACGGTCACTCGGAGATGGCTGTGTGTGTGTGTGTGTGTGTGTGTGTGTGTAGCGACGGGTGGCCCGCACTAGCGGTGGGACAGGTGCGCACGCGATCTNCGTAACCCCCCCTCCTTGTCTAACCAGTTGCTCGCATCATCTGTCGAGTAGGTCGGCAGGTGGACCGACTACCTCTCGCCACTTAACACACAACTTAGGCCGTGTCCGAAATGATGAATTCGTTATTTTGTAAGTTTCAATTCGGACGTTGTCGACAGTCATTTGTTTAGCACTTGCGGCAACGTATGTTTTTACATTAATCTAAATCTAATGCTTAAAACGGTCGTAATATCTCTACTATCATCACTGGAATGTGGAGAATATGTTAATGCAATGACGACTTTTGAAATTTTTTTTGTAGCGAAACACATAAAAAAGCACAACACTTAATTGATTTTTACATGCCTAGTGTGTGTTTTGAACATCAAAACCAAAATGGCGCTGATTTTGTCATTTTGTATTTTTCTAACATTCACTAGATGAAAAATACGAAATACCAAATTACCAAATATGTCACCATTTTTGTATACAAAATCAGGACATGTGACAATTTTGTTAACAAAATCTGCCATTTCGGACACGGCCTTGGGTGCCTTATAATTACGAGCGACAGCACCGGCGAGAAGTCACTACTTTAAAAAAAAATTTCAGTTTCGGAAGCAACCTCAAAAAAAAATAAAAATTGTGGTGTGGCTGTGTCGGGGACACAGCAAAAGAGGACATTTAGATTTTTTTTAAACATGGTCTGACAGTTTAGAAGGCCTCAAAAAGAGAACATGTCCGGGTAAAAGAGGACGTCTGGTGACCCTAATTTACGATCTTTTATTTACAGCGTTGTGCTGCAGAGTAGATAAGTACACAAAGACTAAATGGCTTGACCGCTCCTTTGGTAGCGATGTACCCATTATCTGATTGGTTGGGCGAGACCCTGGAGATGGGGCTCGTATCTGATTGGCTTCTGCGAGCTGTGAAATGTTACCCTGTTAGCTGGGCTGCCAGCTGGCGGAATAAGTTACCGCGCTTTGATTGGCGAACGCGGCGTCCCGGCGTGCTGCTGGCTTGCGCGGCTGGAGTCAGAAATAAGCGGGTGTTTCACCTCTGTATTGTTAGGTACCCTGCGGGTGTGCGAAATCTCATTTCTCCTACGTAGGGATGTCAAAGCTCACGCATGTTGTTTTAAACGACGACGTAAAGAGTTGCCTCTCCGGGTTTGCGTGAAGGTGAATGAAGGTTATATTTACATTTGATTATAATAAACTTTGTGTTAACGCATTATTACTTCGTTCAAATTGAGACTATATGTTTTCGTCTCGTGTTCAAGAGCTCCAATTCCCAATAAAGGAAAGTACGTCTCGTTACGTATTTTCGTCTGCCCGTTACTAAATTCAGCTGTGGACATTTTTCCTACCTGTGGCGAATACTTTGGAACAGCTCTGGAAGACCACGATGTATGCTGCCTCGTCTAAGGAGAGAAATACGTAGCAGATTCGGCGGCCGACGTCAAGTGGGCCTTCGAAGCAGCAGCGAGTCGGCCAGCATAGTGGCCGCCTCAGCGTCAGAAACCCAACTANCCGACGTCAAGTGGGCCTTCGAAGCAGCAGCGAGTCGGCCAGCATAGTGGCCGCCTCAGCGTCAGAAACCCAACTACGGGAGCGCCTGTGTTTCCAGCCCGGCCAGACGAAAGACTGACGTGCCTCACTGCTATTGGCTAGGCCTTGGTGACGTCAGCGGTGTTGCCAAGAGTGGCAGGTTGAAGAGAGAAAATGCTCACGACAGAAAATAAAAGACTGTCGCCGTGTAGTTCTGTGAGCCCTCTATTTCAAANGGTTGAAGAGAGAAAATGCTCACGACAGAAAATAAAAGACTGTCGCCGTGTAGTTCTGTGAGCCCTCTATTTCAAAATACATTTTTCCTATTGGTTAAAATTAAATGTACTGAATTAAATGCTGAAAACTCCGTTGTCAAATCTATTACATGTTAAGTACTAGGGAGGGGTGAAGAAAGGGTTTTTAAATAAATAGGCTTGCATTCTTAGAGCTGGTGTGCTTGGTTCTCAGACGCTGGAGGACTTCATCATGGAGATAAGTATTTTAATTTTCTTTTTTTTTTAATATTTGTAAATTTAGAAGAAAGGCAGACAATGTTTAAGTGTTAGGCTTTAACCAGAAAGTTTTTANTTTTTTTTTAATATTTGTAAATTTAGAAGAAAGGCAGACAATGTTTAAGTGTTAGGCTTTAACCAGAAAGTTTTTAAATGTTTTTAAATTGAAGTCTTTTAAAAGGAAAAATAATTTATAGCATGTCAATTTCGGGTATGATACTTTGAAAATATACAAAAGAAATGTAATGCTGTGAGATAGTAGATATATTATTAAATATTTTTTGTATCAATTTTAATAGCTTTTTAGATAAACATTTTATCTATATATTTAAATGTCGCTTTTCGTAAAATATTATGAAATATTGTATTAAACATTTGGTATAAAAGCAGTTATATAAAAAGATTCAAGCAAAGTATTTTTACGTTTTTTAATTACGAATTTTTTTTAATTACCCATAAACTGTTTCCAGTTGCAACCACGCAAATAGTAAAGTTTGAAAGGTTTGATGAAACATACCAGGGCACCTTTGTGAGACAACATGATGCAGAACAATATAAAATGATCACCTTTCTGCCTTATGATGATGAGGTTTCTTTGGGAGTGTTTGCAGAGTCTCCAGCCCACAGGAGGTAGAGGGCGTGTCGAAATAATTGGTGACTATTAACGTCGTCATCATCACAGAACCCCTCGAGCTGACCAGGTAAGTTTACTTTGAAACGTGCGCTATTCATCGTCGTCGTGTCTACAGGAGTTGTCAGCACATCACTCTCGCCTGTGTTTCTCCTTTAATCAGTTTTGTTCAGCATCTTTTCTGTCATCCAAATTAACTTCCCTTCATTTCCGTGCACACTTGTATATACTGATGACTAGGGGCAGTGATATTTCGCGAAAGTATTTCGAGACAAGATACAGTCCAAAGCACTGTAGGGTCGTCCAGCTTCTTTGATTGGCTAAAAAATGTTCTGACCCGTGTTAACCTTTTGCGCACGAATCACGAAGGTTCAGTGTCGGAGCTACTTAGTCCTGAGTGGCTTGGTCAAAGACGGACACGGCGCCAGCAGCCAACGGAGGTATAACAACAGCTGAGGTGTGTGTATAGTATTAAAGTCTACTGTGGGCTCCGATTTTTACGCGAAAAGTCACTGGCCCTATGCATGGCTAGGGCCACCTGTGTTCGCAAAAAGAATTACGCAGAGGCTAGACTTCAATATCCTATGTTCACACTTGCAGTCTNTTACGCAGAGGCTAGACTTCAATATCCTATGTTCACACTTGCAGTTTTCATTTGACTGTTGGCCGCTTGGCTTTGTGTGAAGAGAATCTGTTACATGAGTGAGCTAATCAGAATTAAGTTTCTCCGATACTGACCCTCCGTGATCCGCAGGCAGACATAAGACGAGTAACATTTCAAAAAATTCCAAAATAAAAAAAAGTGGTTCTGGACTAAAGTGCTTTGGAACACAACTTAACCTTAAATCTTTTCGCGGAAAACAGGTGCCCCCCACTTATGACTACAACCTTTCCTCCAAACCAAACCACTTTATTCTTGGCAAATTCATTATCTTGTTGCGTGCACAGGAGAAACTTTCGTGAGTGCAAATAAAAATTCCGACCGGTTAGTCAAAATATTTGAAAAAAAAATGCGAGTTCACTTAGATTGTCCATCGTGCAGCATTCTAGCAACTTCCTAGTTTCCAAATAACACAATATTTGGGAAATTTTTAAAAGCACTAGGGGTTAAAAGAATGCAATTTAGTGTACTCTGCACATACAAATAGTTGCCAACCAGAATGCTGAAGGGGCAGTACCTTGTTCAACTACACTTATTGGGTACAATCTTTATGAACCATCTTCTCCGTTCTGTAAACAGCTGCCACGCTTTCTGTAAAGCGTTCACACTTTTTTTTTGGACCCCAAAACCACTTTCTTTTATTATAAAAAAAAATATTCAGGTTCATTTGGTATCGAATTTATTGCTGTTAAACTGATAGTAATCAGGATGCATTAATACAGTTTTTTGCGATTTTTGTATGGGCCTGGCTGTTGGCTGGAAAAGGGGGGCCGGGGGGGGGAGACAAACGGTCTGCGCGGTGATGTGGCCGCATGTAACAATACTTTGCCACAAAGTAGATAAGTAGACCTACACAGAGACGAGGGGCCACAGTGATGTAGTGGTTAGACTACTCCCTCCTAGGGGAACCGGGTTCCCGCGGGGTCGCTCCCGGATTTTCGCATGTGGGAATCGTGCCGGACAATGTCACTGGTCAGGGGGGTTTCTCGGGGTTCTCCCGGTTCCCCCTACCCCTTCATTCAACAGCTGCTCCACACTCACCTCGCTTCGCCTTCACTCTTCACTCACTCACTACGCAAAGACGAAATGGCGTGGCGGTTCCTTTGATGTGGGCGTGCCCATCCTCTGATTGGCTGTGCAAGGCTCTGGGAACGAGCCTTGAGTTTTATTGGCTACTGCGTGAGTATAAATGCCGCCTATAGGCTGGGCTGCTGGCTGGCGAGCAGGTTACCAGGCGCTGATTGGCGAACGGCTTTGCGGCATGTTGGTGGCAAGTGACGCCATTTTTCTGGCGCGTGCGATTTGAGTTCACGGTATAAGCGACGGTATTCTTAAGTACGTTTGTGGCTAGGGAAAAGGAAATGTGGACAAATGTGAAGATAATTGTCGCACAGATGTAGCTTAATTCATTTTCCTAGTTTTTATGATGATTTAAAAAATCTCTCGATGTCATCAACAGGCATTGTGGTTAATCAAATACATGATTTCTGTGTAACTTCGCAAATGACGCGATGGATTGCATGTAGGGTTAAGTACAAAAGTACATTTGATTACAGCACTGTCAACTTGACTTTCAATTGGCAGAACGCCAGCGCAGTAAAGTTATCAGATGTAGTTTGGACCAGTAAGGTAGCGGCAAGTGGAAGAACCGTGGAGATATTTGGACCAATAAGGGCGAAGCGAGGTGAGTATGGAGCAGCGTCAGAATGCAAGGAGATCCCCGAGAAAACCCACTGACCAGTAGCATCGTCCTACACGATTTCACCTCATCTTCAGAAGACATGCAGGACAATTTTACATCTTTGAAGACAGATCGTCTGCAATTGTACAAGTGAGCGTACATCAACTCACAATATTTATTAATAATTCTTCTCTTTTATTTGACTATACCATTACACTGACATCCACTGAGATTCAAATACATTGCTATAAGAGAAGGGTATGTAAGGTTTCCACCTGCCTACTATTATTATGTGCGTTCGAGGCCTCGAAACGCGTGAGCTACAAGGTCGACTCTTCCTCACTCGTAGGCGTCTTGACGAATGAAATAGACCAATTGCATGAGCTCCTCTTCCGTTATGTGGATTATCGTTTCTTTGTGATCGCGAATCGCATGCAGTAGATGCAGTATGGGTGAAACTCGACATAAATGTATGAGCAGTTTCCGTGCAAATAACGTTGTTCCTACTGCTACAGGAATACTAACAAATTTGAACGACGGAGTGCCAAAAAGCCCGAAGGTTGAGTCCTTTTGAGTGGCTATAAAAACATCTATCATTAGCAATATCATTGTTACTGCGCTGTGGTGTTCTTGTGAGGTCATGTTTAAACACTAAGCCGAGCAAAGACTGCTCATCCATGCGAGTTTTGTTCTGAACAACAAATAAATTTTCAAATTGTGTTTGCTCGAGCTACACTCGAGAATAGTTTACAAAGTATTCAGAATAATATACAGAGACTAAACAACCACTTACACCGCGAATTCCTGAGGCACACGCCAGGAAAATGGTGACACTGGCTAGCAACATGTCGGTACGCCATTCACCAATCAGCGCCTGGTAACCTTCTCGCCAGCCAGCAGCGAAGCCAATCAGAGATGTAAAGAAAAGTGGCTGACATCTAGCAGCGGATTTCGAAACCCGCGGTTTGGCGATAAACCATTTGGATTTGCCTTTAACGTATGCAGTAGCTGAATATATTTTTCACCTGAAAAA
This sequence comes from Clitarchus hookeri, assembly GCA_002778355.1. Lineage (NCBI taxonomy): Eukaryota > Metazoa > Arthropoda > Insecta > Phasmatodea > Phasmatidae > Clitarchus > Clitarchus hookeri. Next base: position 627,806 of record NQII01001320.1, read on the forward strand.
TAAACTCGAGACGGTATCGCTCGGTTTACCGTTCCATAACATTCACCTAAATAGTAATTACTTCATTAGAACAAATTCATAAATCTCCAAAAATAATGACGCCGGAAAGCACAAAAATATGAAATATTGTCGTGAACATCATCACTTTTATAGACCGAAACTTCCACGGAACTCATCGTACTCGCACGTAATCTATACTGATATTATAAATGCGAAAGTGTGTTTGTTTGTTTGTTTGTCCTTCTTTCACGTCGCAACGGAGCACCGGATCAACGTGATTTTTTGTTCAGAGATAGTTGGAGGGGCGGGAAGTGACATAGGCTGCTTTTTATCCAGAGAAAATATCTCATTCCGTCGAGGAAATTCTTATTGGAAAATGCAAAAGTACACAAACGGAATAACAATGCAACTCCAACAATGCAACGTCGCAACCGAGCAACAGATCGACGTAATTTCTTGCACAGAAATAGTTGGATGGCTGAAAGTTGATATTGGCTACTTTTTATCTCAAGAAATTTTCTCAAAAAATTTACGAACGATAATAGTGAATCAAGTCGGAAAAACGTTTGCCGCCAGCGCGCTCTCTTGTTGCAATACGCTGTCTAAATCATTAAAGATGAAACAATATTATGTAATAAAAAATTATGTATAGTAAAATACATTAAAAAAAACTCCGTGGTAGCATACATTTATCTATAACAGAGAAATACTAATAAGTAGGGCCAGTGACTTTTCGCGTAAAAATCGGAGCACACAGTAGACTTCAATACCGTATACACAACTCAGCTGTTGTTATACCTCCATTGGCTGCTGGTGCCGTGTCCGTCTTTGACCAAGCCACTCAGGACTAAGTAACTCCGACACTGAACCTTCGTGATTCGTGCACAAACTGTTAACACGGGCCAGAACATTTTTTAGCCAACCAAAGAAGCTAAACGACCCTACAGTATTTTGGACAGTATCTTGTCTCGAAATCTTTTCGCGAAATATCACTGCCCCTACTAATAAGTGTTTTTACCATTTAATTCACCGAGACGTTGAGTTTTATAATATGTATAGAGTATAAAATATTAACATTAAGTAAAATTCAATTTATTAAAAAAAAACCTTAACAATAATTCTGTAGTTCACGCGAGCGGAGCCGTGGGTACAGTTAGTAACTAATAAAACAATTAGGCCCCAATCTTTACTCCATAAAAACGTATTTGTTCAACATTACAAACAACACATACTTCATTGCCACACCCTGCAGTAATTCCAATCGTCGCCATTGTAACAACCTATGAACTACATAGAGCATGTTAAGACTAAGCTTCATCTGTGAACGAAGACGTAGAGGTGATATAATTTTTAATACAAAACGAAATTTTATTCTAAATACAACACTTTGTTGCACTGATTTTTAAAATACTTATAAAGTGTTTGCGGCTTTTAAAATTTGTTTTCGTGTTTCCCAGTTACCTTTAGCAACACCCATAACAATTATTTTACGAAATATGTTCATAGAAATTAAAATAACTTGAGCATATAATAAGAAATATTTGCAGTATGTAAGGTAGAATGAAAAAGCACATTTTAATTAAATGACTGTTATTTTATCATAACGTAATTGTGCATTATGAACAATTATGAGTTGGGTGTACTGAAAATTATATCTTCCCAAATGGGTTCTTACACAATAATAAAAAAAAAACCATTGTTTAACTGATATCTGTGTTTCAAAATTAATTCTGATTCTTTATGGAGACTGTGATTCACACAAAACAATTTTTTGGTTTTACCATACACAACACACACATAAATCACATGTTAAAGTATAAAATCTGTTATAAACAAAAATTATACAAAAAAAAAATAGTGCTGAATCGTCTGGTAAAATTATGATTATTTCGGCAGACATTTAGCAGATATTTTCAGGAGAGCTTATTATCACGCTTATAGTTTTTGTCAGCACATTACAGAATGCCAATTTTACTTCGTGCGCACCATCAATCATGTGTCGCAGAGAATTAGCAATTTATATTTATTTATAAGTTATGTTCTTGTGATAATGAACGATTTGTGACACCGTCACTTCTCGTGGCAACGTCCACAATTGAGTGCCACGAAAACACGCAGTATGAACTTTCGTAGCAGTTTTTGCCGTGTTAGTAATTACACAGTTTCGCCCTTTCAGTAATTCTTCTGAGCCTACCCCTAAGCTACGTGCAGAATAAAATCCAACAAAGTCACTGGAAACTTAACTGACCATGCATTTCCAGGCATTTTCTATTGGCCTAGTGCGTGGTAAACCGGCATGCAGCAAGCAGTGCGGACTTCCGCCTAGGCGAACAAGGCACATGCCCCAGGCAATAGTCTCTTGGAAGGGGGGGGGGGGACTGGTCAGGTGACAAACTGNACTAATAAGTGTTTTTACCATTTAATTCACCGAGACGTTGAGTTTTATAATATGTATAGAGTATAAAATATTAACATTAAGTAAAATTCAATTTATTAAAAAAAAACCTTAACAATAATTCTGTAGTTCACGCGAGCGGAGCCGTGGGTACAGTTAGTAACTAATAAAACAATTAGGCCCCAATCTTTACTCCATAAAAACGTATTTGTTCAACATTACAAACAACACATACTTCATTGCCACACCCTGCAGTAATTCCAATCGTCGCCATTGTAACAACCTATGAACTACATAGAGCATGTTAAGACTAAGCTTCATCTGTGAACGAAGACGTAGAGGTGATATAATTTTTAATACAAAACGAAATTTTATTCTAAATACAACACTTTGTTGCACTGATTTTTAAAATACTTATAAAGTGTTTGCGGCTTTTAAAATTTGTTTTCGTGTTTCCCAGTTACCTTTAGCAACACCCATGACAATTATTTTACGAAATATGTTCATAGAAATTAAAATAACTTGAGCATATAATAAGAAATATTTGCAGTATGTAAGGTAGAATGAAAAAGCACATTTTAATTAAATGACTGTTATTTTATCATAACGTAATTGTGCATTATGAACAATTATGAGTTGGGTGTACTGAAAATTANTAATTAAATGACTGTTATTTTATCATAACGTAATTGTGCATTATGAACAATTATGAGTTGGGTGTACTGAAAATTACATCTTCCCAAATGGGTTCTAACACAATAATAATATAAAAAAAACATTGTTTAACTGATATCTGTGTTTCAAAATTAAGTCTGATTCTTTATGGAGACTGTGATTCACACAAAACAATTTTTTTAGTTTTACCATACACAACACACACATAAATCACATGTTAAAGTATAAAATCTGTTATAAACAAAAATTATACAAAAAAAAAAGAGTGCTGAATAGTCTGGTAAAATTATGATTATTGCAGCAGACGTTTAGCAGATATTTTCAGAAGAGCGGTATTGTCACGCTTATAGTTTTGGTCAGCACATTACAGAATGCCAATTTTACTTCGTGAGCACCGTCAATCATGCGTCGCAGAGAATTAACAAGTTATATTTATTTAGAAATTATGTTCTTGCGATAATGAACTATTTATGACACCGTCACTTCTCGTGGCAACGTCCACAATTGAGTGCCACGAAAACACGCAGTATGGACTTTCGTAGCGGTTTTTGCCGTGTTAGTAATTACACAGTTTCGCCCTTTCAGTAGTTGTTCTGAGCCTACCCCTAAGCTACGTGCAGAATAAAACCCAACAGAGTAACTGGAAACTAAACTGACCATGCATTTCCCGGAATTTTCTATTGGCCTAGTGCGTGGTAAACCGGCATGCAGCAAGCAGTGTTCCGCCTAGGCGAACAAGGCACAAGCCCCAGGCAATAGTCTCTTGGAAGGGGGGGGGGGACTGTTCAGGTGACAAACTGTCAAGCAGAACGATCATTTTCAGCGCTGAAGAGAGTTAAGAATTATTTAGGATCTAGCACAGAAGAGGAGATACTTAATTAGCTCTCTATATTGTTCATAGAGTCACAAATGATGCAATCAGTTGACTATACCGGGTTATCGATTCTTTCGCTGAGAAAAAAGTTCGTCGCGTGCTCAGCTCTTATAATTAGGCAAATTTCGTATGTTTCCTATGTTTGATAATAATAAAAATAATGAGTAAAAAGTATATTTGGTACTTTATTATTATATGTCTGGGTCTGCTTGTCTTGTCTATTTTATAAATTAAAAAACGTTAATCAAATATAAAATAAAATAGGTTATTTGGTTAAATTACCAAAAAGGGGGCCCGGACTCTGTAATTGGCCAGGAGCCCTGAGTCTCTAAGTCCGGCCCTGCCAGTGAGTACGTAACACATCTTTATCACCAGTCAGTCTGTCTGCTGGACGCGATGGTGCTGCTCCTGGTGTTACTTTACGTCTCTAGTAAGGGAACCTCTCGCAGCACTCAGCAGCCAGTCAAATGCCAAGGTCCGTTCCACAGAACCTCGCCCAGCCAATCAGAGAACTGGCGCGCCACATCAAAAAGACCCGGCCACATGATTCCGTCTCTGTCTACTCTGTGCTCATGCATTAAGGGTCCCGCCTGCCTGCATCGTTTTTTCTCCTTTTTTTGGCCGAGAAGCGCGGGAGCTATAAGGGTCAAACTGGCACGCGCTACAAGAGCGCCATCGCCGCTACGCGCAGGGCTCTGAACTGGCGTGCAGTGTTCTCGTAGTGCTGCGTGTACCTACGGGACTTTCAGCAGTGACTATACCGTTTTATTGATGAACAATCTGTAGCAAAGTTCAATACAAGTTCCTATCGTAGTTTGACTCGTGTCCGGCTAGTATGTTTCAAGATACGACAGACTGAAGGGAAAAAAAAACTTTTTTAACTATATTGGAGGGCTCCAAAATAATATTTACAGCATGCGTGGTAACTTTAAAGTACCATTCATTCCTCATATCGGGTATTACATCTCTNAAAAAAAACTTTTTTAACTATATTGGAAGGCTCCAAAATAATATTTACAGCATGCGTGGTAACTTTAAAGTACCATTCATTCCTCATATCGGGTATTACATCTCNGGCTCCAAAATAATATTTACAGCATGCGTGGTAACTTTAAAGTACCATTCATTCCTCATATCGGGTATTACATCTCTTCGTAGGTAAATATACTGGGGACACGTGTAATACTTTCGTCAGAAAACCAGGATTTCAAACACCCTGCAACGCAGTTCAACCGCCAGGCACTATACGGGCGTGATTTTTTTTTTGTTCGCGTTTGAGGAAGAGCAATACGGACGATAATAACACGCGCGCCCGGCGACCCATCGCCCCTACGCGCAAGCCGCTGAACCGGCGTGCACCGCTTCCGTCGTTACGCTTTCCTCTGCGAATGAGATCTGTAATTGCCGTGTATTATTACACGCCATGACAGGCCATAGATTAAACTAGCAACTGTGCAGTTCTACTTTTCTCCCACCTGTTAAGGAAACTGCGAAGGAGAGCTCTAAAAAATTATGCATTTTTTTTTTACTATATTTTCTCTTAGAATAAACTTAACCCTTTCAGTCCCGAATTAACCCCTTAATGCAAACTTTGATTTATCAGTTAAGGTGTTGCGAAAGAGTACATTTTTGATGTGAACAGCACCTACGAATTTCTGACAACCGCTGACACTTTGTAGCCTATGGAATAAATTTCAGTAGATCCTCGGCATAAGAAGCAACCAATGGAAGTATCTTGTACGTCAGCAGCAATTGGCACCATTGCCAAATGAAAAGCGCTGTCTTCGTTGGTGCCAGTTTCTGGATTTGTACAACACTGACCATAATTTTACTTATTATGCAGCATATCATACGTGAACGAGTATACTCTGGATGATATGTCAAGGGGTTAATTTCCGAGCTCAAGTGTTGCAATCGTTTAATTTTATGACGTGCGGTGTACTTGTGACGAGCGTGCTTCTCGCAGCCGGCAGACGACGTGCTGCGTGTTGGTTGATGTCGACGTCAACCATTCACAGATGAGAAATGGAGGAACTTCAACCAATCGGATTTCTCCCACGGAAGACTCTCAAAACACCGGTCACACACTCCTTGTTGTGTACAGTGCCGACCACAAAATAATACCCACCACGTGCAACACGTCCTCGATCGCGGACACACGGGAACTGAAATCTGTATCACACACTATAGTCGTATTCAACTTGTCGAGTATGTGTGTTTTGCATCATACTGTAGCACATGCGAGAGTTGGGCATGTGACTAGCATTCTGTAACACATGCAAGAGTCATATTCATCTTGACAGTAATGCGTCTAGTATTTGTTGTTTTTTTTTTTTTTCATCGTACTGTGTTGGCAATCCACAACTGTAGTACCCTTCTCTATTCTATACTGTATCCAATTGCTATAGCGTTCACTTTGTTTTCTTCAATCTGCAGCATCGCAAGCCACCTGTACAGTATGCTTATGCTGTTACCAAGGATATATATCGGTAGCACCATAGGAATATTGCACTGCCCGGTCCCAAGAAGAAGAAAAAAACTGCACGGGTTTAGATTGTTTTTTTTTTTATTTTTATATTTTCCGGCAGAAAGTTGTATTCCCGGGGGGACAATTACTTGCTCAGTCAGATACGTACACGCGCAAACAACGAATTTGCAGAAATTACGTCCGGACCACCAACTCCTTCGGCGAAGCTGTACGCGACGGCGCATGCGCGAGTGCTGCTACCTCCGGCGGTATTTATAACTCGGCGGGCAGTCGCCAGGCCTTGTGGTGTCGGGCCGTCGCATCGGTCGTGAGCCTCCCTTGGCAGCCCGACATGCCCAACACATGCTGCCGACCGACGCCATGGACGCAGCGCCAATGCAGCGACATGATCGCCTGTCAAGATCGCCCCGTGTCAACGACGCACGATTATCAATTCGTCTGCTTTAGCAAAACTTCCCTACTTCACGTTTCAACTGGACGCTTCGTGTTTTTTTTTTTTTTTTTTCGTTGCGTGCAACTTCCTTCTTCTCCCTGTACTTTCGTCCGTTTTTTTTATATCAACGACCATTGCATTTGTTCTTCTTTTTTACAACTCTCTGCAATGGAATATTTTTTCACAAAATTACCTCACTAAGACATTTTTCTCTTTCTGAATACGGCCTTTATTTTTATTTTTTATTTTCTCTCCTATTTTTGTAGATACTATATTTTCCCTTGTATTACCTTAATTATTCTCAAAACACATTTTAAAATTACCTACTAAGGAGTCTTGTTAAGAGACGGTTTCATTCCACGGGAAGGCAAAAATTCACATTCCTATCTATACATCAACAGCTCTCATTTGGTCATTGACTGATGCAGTTAAATATGTGTTTTTTTTTCCTCTTGTGTGAACCATAATGTGCATTATTTGCTGCGTGTTATATTTCTACGCGCTTATTATACATCTTTAGCGTCCAGCAGGGTGAATCAGAAAACACGTGTGTGGATCTTTCACAAAAATAACAAGAGAATTTGAAGATTTGGCTACCTCTAGCTGTGCTTGAAACATTTTCAGGCTTCTTGTTAAGACTCGGGACTGAAAAATGTATCCTTATTTATTGGCTGTGAATTAGAACAAGTATGAATCATCATTGATTAAATTGAATCCAAGCGCTTTCTTAAATAAAGAAATATCAGCGGTTATGGTGATATCAGCGGTTATGGTGTACCCATTTTCAATAGTTTTTAGTCTGATTCCGTTATGTTTTATAGGTCGTTCGTGGTGAGATGAGCTCATTCGAAAGCCCTGTTTAAGATCTACTCGTATACACATAGTGTATTCTTCCACCATATGCAAATTAACACTGTCATGTGCCTAATTACTTTATTCATGCGTCAGTAAAGAGAAACTGTAAAATTGTTAGCAAAGAAAATATATTATAAATTTGCTCGTTCTTAAAATTATATGCATTACAATAAAACAGAAAGCAAAATAAATCATTTAATTATTTACAAATGTTTAACTAACGCTTTTACTTCAACGTCAAGACATGGAACTAGTTTTGTTCCGCTGGTACCAACTTTACTGGATGCATGCCAATCAGCGTACCCGTTAAGATATATGCAGGTAAAGGACAGTGGCATTTTTCAACAGTTGATTCCCAAAGTTCTGACTTAACCGTGGACAACCTATAGTAATTTTTACTGTTTCATTTAATCGAATTATGGAAGTGCCATCTATTGTATAGGCACAGAGTAGTTATAAATACAGAGGTGAAACAGCTACTCATATCGCTAACTCCAGCCGCACGTGCCAGCAAATATGGAGTCACTGGCCAGCAAAATGTCGGCACGCCGTTCTCAATCAAAGCTTGGTAGCCTACTAGCTATTCGGTAGTCTAGCCAATGAGAAACCTTTCGCACCATTCAGTATAATACATTCAAGGCTACTTCGCACTTATCTGAAGCCCTGTTAAAGTTATACTTCCAAGATATTCTTCCGCCTCGTGCAAACTAAGTCTTGAAAATTACACCGGAGAACAACGCACCGAATTCGTGCGCACTCACTTGTAATAATATTTCGCATGCGAACTATTTCTTACTAGGCGCTACAAACACACATGTTTTCTCACCATTTGTATTCATTTCTTTTTATCGGCCATCTACGGACCACGCTATTACAACTGTCCTTTTTCTTTCCCTGGCGTCTGGGCTTCAACTTTCACCCAGTATTCCCGCATTGGTTTCCTATGCTGTTCCTTCCTCGCTTCAGTCCATGTTTTGCCAGTTTTTAGTTTCGTCTTTTCTTGGAAACCCCGGTGCTGTTGGAGTTTCTTCTTGGGCGGAATACGTTTCTGGATATCCTGCTGTGTTATCCCCACTTCTTGCAAGTCTTTCTCTACCGCGGTCAGCCACGCCTCTTTGGTTTTTTTTTTTTTGGTTGAAAAAGTAATTAAAGATCCTATTGCACTTGTTGGTAAATTTGTAGAACTATTTTCTTTTATAATATTTTTTTTTTACAATCTGTTTGCCTTAGAATGTAGCCGTGTCGTCTCTCTTGCGTGACTAATGTTTTAAATGTATGTTGTTTCGTATGTGCTTACAGTTGAGGTACTGTAAATGGTATGTATTCAAATAAGTACATATATAAATAGTATTTAAAACATAATGGATTGTTCCCTTATACTGTATAACAGAATGCCTCTAGTAAAGGGAATTGTATGTGTGACTCGGCTGGTCTGTCACCTTGGAGCCTGGCGCGTCTCTCTCGGCTATTGTTATGTGCCATGCTTCGACTTGCCGAGACCTGCGTGGTGCTCGCTTTGCTGGTCGACCGCCCAGGCAGCCTTACAATTCCCACGGTGTTAGTTGACCGCATAACATCGGTCGGGTCGCATGGGTTCTGCTACTAGGGGCGTGTCTGTTGGCTGTACTCTGAATTTGGCGGTTTCGTTTCACTCGGTTCTTATGGAAGATGCTTGCTGTTTTGTTGTACTAACCAGGACGTCCTGGTCTTGTCTAGCATCCGACACTTGTGTAATATGTGATTACCATGGTTGGTAAGTGTTTATGACTATTTTCCTTTACATTTTATTTTCATATCAGTTTGCATCAGTGTGTAGCAGCGTTGTCCTAATCGCACCTGTGCTCTCGAATTCACGGAATTTTTATAGACTAGCACGACGTACAGCTCTCTATGCTCGCGCAATATACATATGTTGTTAAATGCTTAAAACTATTTGCTTTTATAATTATTTTTTTATATCTCTTTGGATCGTCGGGTANTATACATATGTTGTTAAATGCTTAAAACTATTTGCTTTTATAATTATTTTTTTATATCTCTTTGGATCGTCGGGTATAAATAAAGTTTCTCTTGCGCGAATAATGGTTTAAATGTATGTTGTTTTACAGCAGTCTTTACAAGTTGCGTAAATATTATCGCACTTGATGTGATCGTTCGCCCTTGTGATCATTCGTTCTTTCTCATGNGAAGTAAAGTTTCTCTTGCGCGAATAATGGTTTAAATGTATGTTGTTTTACAGCAGGCAAGGAGCACAGTCTTTACAAGTTGCGTAAATATTATCGCACTTGATGTGATCGTTCGCCCTTGTGATCATTCGTTCTTTCTCATGTCGGCGTGAATTCTAGCTTTTACTGAACTTCTTCGTACGATAGCAACACTTATATCACTGTTATGGACTGTGGCTCCATCGGGTCTTTTTTTATATATTGTGTCTCGTTATAACACCTTGCTCGTTAGTGATGTACTTGCATATATACCAGTCCTTTATTGTTTATGTGACAGGTTTGTCATGTACAGGGAAGTTTAATATATTTTGCTCTCGGTTTCCCCGACCCTCGTGTTAGGCTGACGGTGTTTATTTATATTAATACGTACGTGTTTTAATGTAACCCGCGACTACGTATGTCTTGTTATCGGTGCACTTGTATACTCCTTTACTTTTCATTATATGGCTGGTTGTTAAGGGTTACCCCGCTTAAGATGACCCGTGTCGCTGGTCCTTGTGTCGGACTGATGGTGTTCATTTATATTACCATATATGTATTTTACAGTTACCCACGATTATGTACATCATGCACATAGCCCATTTGTATATACCCAGCTTTTGCATAAAGTTGTTTGTTGTATGTTACCCATGCTGACTTTTATTTATGTATATATTTTCATATTTATATATACAGCCTGGATGTCGGTGGGCGAAGGGAGGCTAGCTGTCGCTGAGGGAGATCAGAGTTGGTAGACATCTGCGGTAGCAGACGACAAGGGTGGCGATGGGTGGGTGCAGGCCGATGCTTGTGTTTGTGCTATTTCAGACCCTACACTCCTACGTGCAACTGTAACTTTTAACGCACCTGTATGTATACATTTATTTTCTTTACAAGCATGAATGGTTGTTACATATTGCCGAACTTCAAAGGTTTGGAAATGGTGACAAACTATGCTTGTAACAGGGTTTAAGGTCTACTTGATCTTATATCCTTGATGCAGTCGGAAGTGATGACTGTGATATTAGTTTAGTGGTCGTAGCTTCGGAGGGTGGGAAACGTCGGGCAACTATGCTTGTAAGAGGGCTTAAGGTGCACACTGATTTACATAGTAGATGATGCCTGTGATATGAATTTGGTGACTATAGCTTCTGTGGGTGGGAAATGATAGCCAAGTATGCTTATATGAAGACCTAATGTGTACTTGACCCTGCGGTCCTTTTTGTCATCGAAGTGATATCTATGTTATGAATTTGGTGACTTTAGCATGAGACTTGTCCCCGCCAGGATGCCAGGTGAAAAGGCCAGAAGGAATATGAGAAAACCAAAGTGGAACAACAGAGCATGATTGGGCAATGAACTCGAACACTCGTCGGACAAGTAGGATGGGGCTGGCATGGAGTGATAGAGCGTGAATATCAGGGTAACTCCTCCACTCCGCGCTCCACACTCCTCAGTCCCCAAAAAGGAGTCACTTAGCCACATTGTGTGGTGATGCTATTTTCGGACTGATTGACTCATATGATTTTTGGTAAGGAAAATTGCATTGGGAAATTTTTCTGGTTTTGAGGGAAATTCGGAAAATTTGGGGCATTTTTGATGGAAAAAAGGGAATTTCCGACGGAATAAAGGGATAATGGTCGCCTTTTGTGAGGAATGACAGAGCAGGAGTTTGACTCGTGACGTCATCAAAGATGGCCGCCGGCTTGTCCCCTCGTCCGCATCCAGCATCCTGGTGACGCAGAACCGGTATTTTCTAACTACTGGTGTGCACAAGTGAATTTGAACATTGCTCATATTTCCACGTTGTGAAGGTTGTTAAGTAGAGGAAGTGAGAATGATACATGACCTGCAATATCTTTTCTTTAAAAATCAATTACTTGAAATGCTAGCTGATTGAATAATTAATAAATGAACTTTTTTTACATTTTTAAACGTGTTTTATGTTATAAAATTATTTATTGTTACTTTTTCCGTCTTAACAGCGTTTAAAGAAACGGCAGTTAGTATCATTGTCCTGCTATTTCCCCCCCCCCCCCTCCGCATTTTATAACTGCGGAGTGGAATTAACTATCTGGGTGTACGATCGGTCGCGTTTTAAGAGCTACTCAACTGTCTTAATTACGTTTCCTTGTGATATTTGAAGGCAATTAAAAAACCGCCTTGTGTGTGGGTTATGTTTTTTTTTTTGGGAGCGGCGGCTGTAAACTGCGAAAAGGCAGCTGGCCCGAGGACGGAGATGAATTGTTGGAACAAATGCGGGTTCTGTGGCCACGTGGACTGGGTCGCAGCCAGAGAGAAACAGAACACCAGGGTTGCCAGATAACAACAAATAATAAGTAGTATCGATGCATGCCTTGGCTATAGTCGTACCTCCCCTGAAGTAGAGAGTCGTAAACACGCCAGTTTCGAATATAAAATGGTAAATCAATAATGGCATTGGCTCTCAATTGCACAATTCTTTCTTTGCGTGTTACAAATACCTTGTATTTTTTTTTAAATTTTAAATTTGGCTTAATATAATTAACAAAAAAATACAAATAAAACTTACAATTTAAAAAAATTCTTAGCAAAAACGCTATCTGTTTACATCTTAAAAAAAAAGTGTTAATGTATAATCGAATGTTTCGTCACGAATTAAACGTGTATCGCAGAAATCGATTTCATTGAGTACGTAATATTTACTTTAATTTGGTTTTCAGTTATAGTGCTGCAAACATATTTTGGAGTAAATTTTATCCTCGAAATTGTAAGATTTATATTTTTTTGAACGAAGTAGAAAGCCTGACACACGCTAGTTTCGAATATAACAAGATTAATGCATACACTAATGACATTGATTTGAATTGCACAATTCTTTCTTGACACGTTACAAATTCCTTGAATTTTTTTTCTAAGGTTTTTGAACATAGCTTACTAAATGTTACACATTAAATGTATATTAAAAAATTCCGTGCAATAGCGTTGATTGTTTACATCTTAAAATTACTCACGTATAACTAATGGTTTTGTCGCAAAAAAATATCGCAGAAATCGATTTTGTTTAGTTGTTATTTTTTCCCCGCGATTCTGATGCTGCAGAGGTATTTTGGAGTTAATTGTGTTGACGGAATATAATCATTTATATTTTATAATGTTTTTTAATTCAGCAGTGACATGATATCTAGAAGAATTGCACAAGAAAATCGGTAATGTTATTCTACAGCTGGTCTGTTTTTTTGTTTTAACAACAGCTTATATTAAAACGGTGTGCGTGTGATCACCGTTCATTACAAAAAACTTCTTTAAAAAAATCTATTAAAAAATGTTACTTACAATTAAATATTTCAACAAGCTGTACGCTCGAAATTGTAAAGTTTGTGTCCCAATAAAATGTACTCGCGCCATAGAGTGCCTATAAGTCAGTGCTGTTAATTGCTTTTGATGTCATGCCGTGACTCGTGTGATTGTACTCTGCGTTAATTTCCTTCATTTCCATCATTACACATGTGCTTTTGTTAACAAACACAACATTATTGCCATTCCACAACCGAATACATTTAATTGGGCCATTCTGTATATTTTCTAATAACTGAAGAAATTTTAATATAGTCGTATGAACAGATGTACGACCCTATGTCCAGTCGTATGTCGTACAATGCATAGTTAATATAGTCGCGTGCGTGCGATTACAGTAGTACGTATGGCAACACCGCAGACTACAGACTGTTGTGGGATGATGATGGAGTCTTGCCGCGTCCCCCCTCCCCCGGGGAGGGGAGGGGGTGTTTGTCGGCCAGGCGGACTGCACCCCCAGAATTAGAGCGGTGGCGTCGCTGCAGCGAACGGGCCTGCCAGCAGCGCTAAAATTAGCGTCGACCGCTGCGCTGGGTGCAGTTGACCATTCTACCTTCCTCGCCTATTTCACCTCCCCCCACCACCCTTCCCCAGACACGGGAACCTCGGACGCCTTTAGTCTGGCAGGCGCAACGACGCCTAAATTTAGCGCCGGCAACAGACAGTAAGCAATCCGGCCCAGTCTGCCTGCCCCCCATGCCCCCCTCGTAGACCCGCCAGCCATGACGTCTCGCCCACCTACTACCCGGCGTCTGGGCGTCGCGACGCCAGCTGTCCACCGGCGCTGGACGACGTCGCGGGGACAGGCACCGGATCTTGTCGAGACACCTCGACCCTTCGCTTAGTATGGGTTTGCAACTGAGAAATTATGCCGTACGGCTTCCGCCTACCGCGTTCCAGGTCGAGGAGCGCGGAAGCGGTAAGGGCGACACTGCCACGCGCATCAAGTGCGAAATCACCGCTAAGGGCAAGGCTCTGAACTGATGTGCAGTGTTCACGTCACACTGCGTGTACCTACGGGACTTTCATCGGCGAACCTATTATTCTATTGGTTGAAAGTCTGTATGAAAGTTCAATGCAAGGCCCTTAAGTAGTTTTGTATGCATGTGATTCATATAATTTGAGATACATCAGTTGGAAAAAGCAGTTTTTAGTTATTTTGGAGTACTCAAAAATGGCATTTGTAACGTGCGTGACGTTTTGAAAGCACTCAAACGCCCTAGTCTGAAGTGCGTTTTCTTTCCGTAGATAAGAAGTACATTGGACGCACGTTTAATAGTTTCGTGGAAGAAAAAAAAAATTATTTCGAGCACTGCAGCGCAGTTTAAGCACCGCGAAGGCGGGAGCTTTAACTAAACTCTTACAGACACACTTTAATTTACGATTTCAAGTTTTACAAACAAAAAATTGTATGATGCGTGTTGCACGTAAGTCGGCACAACACTTGTTTGTTGCCACAGCCAATGAGCTGTAGGCTGTATGTTCAGCTACAATAATACGAATCAATTACGACCTAGACACAAAACAATTTGCGAATAATTAGGGCCAGTGACTTATCCCGTAAAAATCGGAGCACACAGTAGATTTCAATACTATGTACACACCTCAGCTGTTGTTATACCTCCATTGGCTGCTGGTGCCGTGTTCGTCTTTGACCAAGCCACTCAGGACTAGGTAACTCACACACTGAACTTTCGTGATTCGTGCGCAAACGGTCAACACGAGCCAGAGAATTTTTTAGCCAATCAAAGAAGCTGGACGACCCTACAATGCTTTGGGCTGTATCTTGTCTTTAAATATTTTCGCGAAATATCACTGCCCCTATAAATATTGATCGGGACACGTTCAACTCGGCATTACATTGTCAGAGAGCCAGCCAGTAAGTAAAGTTGTTTAGTGTACGGGCCACTAGGACGGTTGTAATCGGGGATATAGAGAATAGCATAACGATTCAGCCACGAATATAATAAACTCACTTCCAACTTGTCTTGATTGACAGTAAATCTGTACCGCACTCAAAGTGTTAACATTTCTGGCTTTGCAAATAGGAAATTTAATACCGTTGGGACAACATTGTACATTTATCTGTGTAAAGTTAGTTATCACATCCTTTTGTATAAATTTTAACAACTTCCATTGAGTTGAGCTAACTCTACGTTAATTTACGTCAAATTAAATCTACAATGTTCTACTTTGGTGTAATTTTAATGACTTAGGGGTGTTTTATGATATTTCTGCAATGAGAATTATTTCGTTCCGCCCATTGACTTTTTAGCCTTTTTACGAAGTGCCCAAACATAATGACAATTTGGTTACTCTTGCTTATTAAAGCATCAATAAAACTGTCAGCTAGAAACACGATATTACGGCAAATCCAGAAACAAGCTATATAAATGTACGTTTATTACTGCAAAAGGTTTTACTAAAACTTGTAGGATGCAGGGAAAATTAATTATGTTATAACATGAGAATTTACTGGTTATGGATGGAATTGTTCATATATTTTAATTATTTCAAGTTCCGATGTCCTTGAATTTACACGCCATCCTGTTCTTATATATAGATCCGCTCAAGTGGTTTTCTAGAACCAGTTTCTTCGCAGCTCGTATTCTAACTTATTACTGCCGTTTGTGATTTTCGTAAGTTTGAGTGTGCTTAAATATTACGTAAGAAACACAACCAGTAATGTATGATCAAGTGTCACAAACAGAATAAATTTTACAAAATTCTTATCAGAATTAACTTTGTAAAACTCCACATTGAGTGTATAAAAGATAATTACCAAGGTCGAGTGACGTATATTTAGAGAATCCATTCGGAGTTTTTCGAGACAAGCTTTATCGTTTTACTGACGAAAATTTTATATGTATTTGCGCTCGGTTTAAACCGCCTTCGTTTCTTCCCTGACTGCGAGCTTTGTTAAAACAAAGTTCTAAATCTGCAAGTTTTATGTTTTTGCTTTACGTTTCACCGTGTATCGAGCTCCGTGGCGTTAATGGCCGCGCAGCTGGTTTTTGTGCAAAATAAAAACCGACGGTTAACAGCGCTGTACATTTATTCTGAAGTAGGTCCGGCAATATCAAGTAATATAAAACATCGTATTCATTTATGATCACATGTGTGATAAAGTTAGGACGTCCAGTCTTTCATTACAACCAACAGTTTCATTAACTGCAAGGCTCAATAGACCCGAACACACAAAACATTACTTAATGAACTTCACCCGCAGAACTAGTACTAGAGTCCGGTATCGAAAACAATACGAAAAATTTATCTAAACACTACTACAGCAGAAGGACAAAGGCCGAAAATAACTAATATAAAAACAATTACAAACGGAACAAACAATGACACCGGGAATAAGCAATGCATCATTAGGAAAAATACAACAAAGACAGGCTAATAGATATGGCGTAGACATACACAGAAAAAAGTCTAATGTTGCTGCAACAAAAAAAAAAATACTATTGGGACGTTTCTTTAATCTTTTATTTTGTAGTAACATTAATAATGCTGTGACAAAGTTACTTAATGTTAACCATCTACAAAGTCTTATTTTACTGTAATGCAAACATACTGTTGAAGAGTTAATGTTATCAAAGCTTTTAAGTAATGTTGCCGCAACCAAAAGTTGTATTACGCTAAAATTAACAGGAAGAACAAAATCTTTTGCATTACTGCGATATTAAAGAAATGTCCAACCAACACAAGGTTACAGTGACTTGGTATTGTAAAAATGGCCGATAGTAGCGAACAGCGGTAACCTCGTAAAATGAAAACAATGCATTTAAATTTTAAAGCAGAGTATGGGAACTAAATGTAGCTTAAATCAGCTCTGAAGCCTTGCAAAGCAGTTAACGTGTGCCAAATAAGCACTATGTTTCTACAGCATAAAGTATTCCCACATATTCAGTTTGTCGTTATACTGATGCTGCAAACCAAATGTTGTATTGCGCTAAAAATAGCAGGAAGAACAAAATATTTTGTGTTACTGCAACATTAAAGGAATGTCCACGAACACAAGGTTACACTGGATTGTTGTTAAATGTCGAATGGTAGTAAACAGCTATANACTGGATTGTTGTTAAATGTCGAATGGTAGTAAACAGCTATAACCTCGTAAAATGTAACCACTGTGTTTGAATTTTAAAGAATAGTTTAAAAACTAGACGTAGCTGAGACCAGCTCTGAAGCCTTGCAAAGAAATTTACGTGCGCCAATTATGCATATATTTATAGAGCACAAAGCATTTTCACGTAACGAAAGAGAAATACAGTTTATCGTTACATTTTTTTTTTACAATACTTACAATATGAAACTCAGTTTGACATGCTAAGATAGCGCAGTCGATAGGACGTCGGGTTCTGTAAAGTGAAGAATATTACGCACTTACAGCACGGCTTCGATTCCCCTCACATGTAATTTTTTTTTCATTGGTAATATTTCTTTCTGTGACAAAATAATATTACTTAATTTATTTTACATCGGAATAATTTTTTAAAGCAAATTAAATACAAAAATATTTTAACACGAATGTTAACATCAATGCAACACAAAATTTGTTTTGCCGCAATATAAACAACACCTTAATGTTGCCAGTACAGTAAGGAGGTAATGTTGTTACAAAAGTACTTATCGTTACATTAATAGCTTAACATTATATTATATTAACAGCAACATTAGTTACTGCCGGCTCACAGACAACAAAATATTAATGTTTTAGTACCATTAATACTGTTGGCACAACATTAAAATTTTTTCTGTGCAAGTGAGCACGAGAATAATATTTTTTTAAATCGTCAGCGGCGTATAACGATGTATTCTGCAACCTCTGGGCAGAGGGTGTTATGAGCTCCTAAATTCTGAAAGTGGTATACTGCACTATGGTGATACAATAAACGATTCCGAACAGAAATTCGCCTTGTGCACAGGTTCACTCAATTCAATATCTGATTTTGAGGCTGTGTTTAATTCGTGGTTGGAATCTTTCGGCTACTCAAATAGTTTCGATCAGATTTATTCAAAATTCTGTAAGACTAGTGTAAAGCAGTTATATATTATCAAAGCCGTACAAGTAAACCGATAGATGTTCGCTAGTTTGTATAATAAATATGTATTATTAGTAGAGACCTCAAGAAGACGCGGATTCATTTTAGGACAAGCTAGAATTCAAAACACTTGCGTTTATATAACTTAATCCATTGGCCCACGCCGTANCGGATTCATTTTAGGACAAGCTAGAATTCAAAACACTTGCGTTTATATAACTTAATCCATTGGCCCACGCCGTATATGACACTTCCTGGAGAATGCTGGTCCAATCGTCGCCTTCCACTGTGACAGCAAGCAACCAATGTGCAGTTGACGTCGGCATATTTGTACATAAGACTGTAGAGTCTAGCCTGCAGGTCATTGAACTCGCGATTTTTTCCGGTCTCTAATTATTAGTAGGGCCAGTGACTTTTCACGTAAAAATCGTAACACACAGCGGACTTCAATACTATATACACACCTCAGCTGTTGTTATACCTCCATTGGCTGCTGGTGCCGTGTCGGTCTTTGACCAAGCCACTCAGGACTAAGTAACTCCGACACTGAACATTCGTGATTCGTGCGCAAACGGTTAACACAGGCCAGATCATTTTTTTAAGCCAATCAAAGAAGTTGGACGACCATACAGTGCTTTGGACTGTATCTTGTCTGGATATCTTTTCGCGGAATATCACTGCCCCTAATTATTAGAGACCCGGATTCGTTCGGCAACAAGCTAGACGCCACAATCCTTTGTGTACTGGAGCCTCAGTTAGTTGTTCATTGGCTGTTGCTTCAGTACTTGACAGCACAGGATTTGGCCCTTGTTTTCCCTACTGGTTCGTTATTGGTCCGGGGCGTGTCTAACAAACTGTGGCTCAATAGAAGCGAAACTCGTGCGGAGTGAACTTTTCCTTAATTGAACTCGCGAAATTTCCGGGTCTCTATGTATTATATATTCTTTGTTATTAATTAAATTAACATATATATCATACTCATGTATATATTACATTTGCAAAATTGCATTATATAGGGTTGTATTTCTACTTCCATCGTTGAGAAGTGAGAAAAAAAAATTATAGCTTTTTTCCGGATATAGATTACAACTATGATGAAGTGGAAAAAAAATTGCTTAAACAACTATGATGAATTAACACGAAAGGAGAGTAAAAAATCTTTTGCACTACATTGAAAAGAAAAATCGGGGGCATCCAGACCTGAGCCAGCAACCTTTGGATTAGAACCGCCATCTTTTGTGAACTCGATTTCAGCTTAGGTTACTATAATTATGGCAACGATTCAGTGCCTAAACAAGCAAAATTATATTGAAATGATAATTTGAAAGAGCTAATTGAACAAAACGACAGTCGAACTGTTCTGATCTGTGACGTACAGGGTCTGGAGCCTGGCTAGACCATTATACTTTCGTCGAATAGAGACCAGAGACCGTTAGTCTAGGCCCTTAGGGGCGGGAAATGAGGGTGGCATATAGGTATATTCTGCCCCCACTGAAGGGCGCACAGTGTCTGAAAGGTTTGGGTCCCCGAGGGTACGCATTTTGGACAAGAAGAATTAGGACGAAATCTCTAAAGAAAAAACACTCCGGAACAACAGATGCCTCTCTTATTATTGTGGAGCGTGTCAGAACTAACGGGACTAGAGGTTTCCTAACCTGTGGGATGCGCCTGCCCAAGGACACGGAACAAACACCAACAAGAGGACGTCTCTCTAACGGTAAATGCATTCTTATACCTTAGTCCTGTTTAGAGATCTTACAAAAGGTGGTTGAGATTCCCGTTTGCTGTGCCAGGTCATGAAAACTAATCTCCATTAGTGATATATACTGCATTTCATATAAGTAGGGCCAGTGACTTTTCGCATAAAAATCTGAGCACACATTAGACTTCAATACTATATACACACCTCTGCTGTTGTTATACCTCTATTGGCTGCTGGTGCCATGTCCGTCATTGACCAAGCCACTCAGGACTAAGTAACTCCGACACTGGACCTTCGTGATTCGTGCGCAAACGGTTAACACGGGCCAGAACATTTTTTTTTAGAGAATCAAAGAAGCTGGACGACCCTACAGTGCTTTGGAGTGTATCTTGTCTCGAAATATTTTCGCGAAATATCACTGCCGCTACATATAAGTTCACAAAATTTTAACAGTTCTATAAATATAGCGCGGCGACCATGTATCCTTCCGCCACATATGTTTTATCTATGAGGAAAACAGAGGATGTAAACAAATGTTATGATTAATGTAGATTACCATTCCAGCTTACTTTGTTTTTGTTATGGCCAAGTTATACTGTTCTGGATCTGTTTATTTTATTTCGGGTGGATGTGGTTAGTAGAAACGTTAGTTTAACGTCTTTCATGAGACAGTATTGTTTTGGCAGCACTTCTTAGGTGAAGGTATAGTTTTGAATTACATAGGTTTTGCTTAAATCGGCCAGTATAAAATTGTGTTCCTACGGAAGTATAATTCAAATTATTATACATGTAAAGTTTTGACCTCAACGAAAGAAGAAAAAACGCAATAAATTTTATGTTCTACCGATGAGAATAGTAAACACATTCCGTATGCACGTAAATATTTTTGGCGAAGTTAACCTTACACTTGTTGGATCTTATATATAATAAACGTGTTATTTGTACTCTACAAAACAGCGTTTAAATGGTTATTTTCTGGGCGACGTACGTTTCATGCATTCTAATAAGAGTTTTGAAATGCACTATTTACAAAACACTTTGACTCGCGGTTCGTAATTCCTATCTGCTACTCCTGAACACACATTCTGTGGCAATCCTAGGACACGTTTGTCTGCCACTGATACGAAATAATTTGCGGTATCATTTAGTAAATACGACACTTCACCGATTTCCCGAAACCAATAAGCTGCGGAAATAAAATACACG
This sequence comes from Clitarchus hookeri, assembly GCA_002778355.1. Classification (NCBI taxonomy): domain Eukaryota; kingdom Metazoa; phylum Arthropoda; class Insecta; order Phasmatodea; family Phasmatidae; genus Clitarchus; species Clitarchus hookeri. Next base: position 649,022 of record NQII01001320.1, read on the forward strand.
TTGGTGCTTCATAACACACAACGGTACCAAAAATGGCAGACGAGGCCATACATGTGTTGATAATATGACATTTCACGCAAGAAAACTCACTGCAAAGACTCCTCTATCACCAACTACGCTTAATAAAGTTAAACACAAAAATAATTAACTACCAATAAAATATTCCTATAACACCAGTAAGGTACTCGCATAAACGTGATGGAAAAATATCACGTGCACAATGGCGTTTACAGAGCTGGAAACATTTCGCTGACGGTAACTGTACGTAAGCTTCCCCATAATTACTAAACATATTTTTAACCTATTCGATAAAAAAAAAATCATACATTACTTTGAAAACATAAATTAAACCAAAATTATTGTGAGTTTAATTTAAGTTTTGAATTACAACCTTCAGTTCTAGTTACTATTTTCTTCAATGATGATCGTCGATATCGCCAACACAACAACATGCATCCCGCAACAAATCATCAGCTAATACAATACTTTGCAAACGAGAGCATTTACTGTTTACATAGCGTGTAGGTTGGTCACATCGTCTGTCTAATTTTTGTGTACTTATATGAAATGCAGTATAGTTTGAGGCTATGCTCTGAGAACATGTATTAAGTTTGTGAGTAAATATTTTCACAAACAGATGACAACGTAAACAACATGTGAACGAAGGAAAGCAATAAAATGTACTTGAAAATCTAGACTTCCATTTCGTTTTCACGTAATCATGGCGATCGGTTTTAACGTTAATAATGAATGAAATGTGGCGAAGTAAGTGCGTTGATACGTACTATTTTGATTGACAATCCTAATGTTACCAACTTAAAAAGAAACANTTGTGAGTAAATATTTTCACAAACAGATGACAACGTAAACAACATGTGAACGAAGGAAAGCAATAAAATGTACTTAAACATCTAGACTTCCATTTCGTTTTCACGTAATCATGGCGATCGGTTTTAACGTTAATAATGAATTAAATGTGGCGAAGTAAGTGCGTTGATACGTACTATTTTGATTGACAATCCTAATGTTACCAACTTAAAAAGAAACATACATATATTTTTTTTAAACTTCATAAATACGTACATCTTCACTCCAAAAGTTAACATCAGCTCAGTAACTAGATCAATTAGTAAGATAACAACCTGACAAAAAATACAACGATTTCAAATCGTGGTTGTGGTGTATTGATTTTATTCAGATAAATTACGTATAATTGCACATCAGCAATAACAATCGGAAACATGTTTATTCTCGTAATGATTTGGCTGAATTAAAAAAGTAATAGTTAATTCGCTGCATACAGTTGGCTATGGCATTCACTCAACAAGTAAAATTATTTCCCAGTAACAACTAGTTATTCTCCTTTGTTTCTCGGTGGAGCAGTACTTACCAATTTGTGTTGTTCAGAATGACTGTAAACCCGTGATTTTTTTTACTGGTTCGGATTTACAGAGTTCAAGAATTTTAAGTTTGTGTATTTTTTCCCCGTAGAAACGTCAAATTTTTAACGAAATTGACCTGTTTGACTACCGCTCGAAATGATTGTCCATGCCATCAGAATGTCATTGAGAATATTTCCTCGGGAATTCGATCGTATTCCAGATAAGATTTGCAATGGGAATAGCCAGAAGTTGTTCCTTCACCGCAGGCGTCCCAAATGTCAGATTTCAAAGAAATTGCAATATGTCACTCTTGTAAATTGCAGGTATACTTCAGCGCAGAGGCGTCCAACACGCAGCTCACAGTTCCAAGTCGTGCGTGCAGTTCGACGTCCAATTTGTGTAATATAAACACCAATCCAGGCAACGAGAGAAACATCAGTTCCTTTCTATACGTGTGCAATTTTCTGTAATTAATATGCTTGATGTAAATAAATAGTGCGTTATATTAATAAAAACTGGATCATCAATATATTTTTTTAGATCTATGAATTTGAGTTTTTTTTTTTGTGATTTTTACTCTTGCGGCATTTGTTTGAAATGCCTGAACACACCTGCTTTAACCAAAACCAAACTTTGTGTGAAAATAAATGTAAAATTTTTTTAATAATCAATATTTTATGTGAAAACGCTTATATTTACGAAAAAAAAAAAAGATTAATGTTATTTTAAAATTATTTTGTTTTTTATTGATTTATTATTAATATTATGTCACGAAACCGTAAAATATACTCAACGCATATAAAAAGATAGTTTAGCTTGTGAATGGCCTTAAATGTTTTGTGGTTAGTTTTCAACCTTATTTATTACCATGCACATAAAACTTATGTGGTTGCAGTGTTCATTTTTATACTAAACTATCGTATGTTTAAAAAAAATCTTGTTGCTACATTTTATATATTAGTTACGATGTAATCCAGATTTGAAAAATATAGCATAGATGACATTTTAAATTACTTTTAACATTTTTTTTTTCCTTACACTGAGTGAAACAAGTAGGTACTAGTGGTGCATGTATGGCCTTCTCCCCTTTTCCTTTTCCCTTTTCATTACAGCACCGAATAAGTCTCGCCATATTGACCAAAAAGTACAACTATGCTATTTACATCCCAGCAAAATGTTTCCTTTTTTACATTATGCCATTATAGAAGAAAAATCTTGCACTATTTGGTATGGTAATGTTGCTTGTCTCTATTTTAAATCGTAGTGGACCAAGTTCGCTAGATATTTGCGTTCCCAGAAAGGCACAGAATATTTATCTATTTTCAACGATGATCTCCTTTAACTCAGTAAAAACATTTGAGGAATTTATGCTTATCAATAATTGGAGCACTTAATTTGATCGCCTGCCTTCGTTAAAACTCAAAATAAAATATAATAAAATTATATTATGATAACCAAATGTACTTAATAATAATTCGCATTGAAATGTATGAGACATGTCTCAAAAACTCCAAATCCGGATATTAACGTCACTAACGGAACATATCGTTATAAACATAGTTGATATTACAGGCTACATTATAATGTAGGATTGTACCAAGTATACATATCATCACAAATAAAGTTAATTTAAAAATTGCAATCAATGACGATAAGTGAAAATTTTTTTTCCCGTAAATCTCACACGTTATTTATGTTGCACAAAAACTAGTTTGCGAATTTTACCTTATATCCTTGAACGATTGGTCTGTATGTACACTCATTTGCAATAAAAATGAGTCACCATGTACGAGTCGCATGATTGATCACANTTGAACGATTGGTCTGTATGTACACTCATTTGCAATAAAAATGAGTCACCATGTACGAGTCGCATGATTGATCACAACTGAGGTTTCAACGCAGTATCGTCATAGCTCGACATTTGCGTTGAATGCGGGTTGCTTGCGCGATTGAGCCATTAGAGGGCATCCATGTCCTTCCATCATGCACAGCTGCAAGACATCGAGTAAGGACTTAGTAGCAGTGCGAGCTACAGTCAAGTTCAGTGAACACGCAGCATGCTCCGACGGCGCGCTCGACAAGGCTGCGTTGCCTTCTGTTATGGCGTGATCAGGCCTTAGCTGAACGGCTTGCCTGATCACACCTTCAAAAATTAACCCTGGAAACTAGCGGGATTGCAACGCCACCATTTCCTCGTCGATCCTCGCGAAAGAAGAAAGTTGCAGAAATCCCCTCCACCGGTCACTGAGCGGGGCCGCAGAACCACGCGCTTGATATAGGCCGGCGTAACATCCGGAACGGGTGTATTTAACACTTCTCTCGCACTTAACCAGCTATAACATGACGTACACATACGTAAACACGAAGACGAGAAAAAAAAGTAAATAAATACTTAAATTAACAGGAGGCGAAACAGAAATGTGGTAGCCCAAATATATTATACTCTAAAAATGAAACGGGGTTTTTAATTATGTACATATCTTGAGTAGGACTAGATACAAGTGAATGCCTAAAGAAATAAAAATTACAACAGAACAATTTTATGTTTCATAATCCACGTTATCAATCATAAATATAAATGTGCAGAAGCTATAAAGAACCTAAGAGGAAAACAAGACATTGAATCTCAACTCATTTAAACAATATTTTTTTATGTGTTTTTAATAAGTTTGGAGTTGCAGTTAGTAAATCGGCCGTGTCAACAATTAAGTTAGGCTTTTTACAATACTTCTTTGTAAACAATGTTCTTCAGCATTTTTTCTCCATAAAAAATTTGAACTTCCATTTCACCCCGTAAAGGGTGTAATTTTGAAAAATACCTCCTCGGTGGCTGCCTGCATTACATAATTAATGTTTCCTGCAAATTTCGTGTTTCTAGGCCCAATGGTTGACACTGGGCTTTTATATGTCAGTCAGCCAGTTTTNTTTTCCATATATATATATATATATATATATATATATATATATATACATATATATAAAATGAATATAAATAGTCCGTAATTAGACACCCGCATACCATATTTACTATTATATTTGTATTATTTAATTAGGATTACATAAAGCACTGCATTTTACTGCACATATTATACAACGTAACATTTTGTAGCAGTGCAATTAAATTATATTTTTTTTCTCCTGGTTAATACTTTATTCGGATTTATCTATTTACTTGAGCGTGTACAGCCAGACGCTGTTCAGGCGAAACTGCGTCTTGTTTGCGTAGTTACAGTATTTGCACTAACTTGACATTCGGAAATACTGAACAATGTCACTCTTCAACAAGGTATCAAGAACCCAGAATCTTTGCAACCGCTTCTGTGCCTCATTATACGCAACAGCGGAATCATCTTCGTCGGAAGAACTGTTCACTTCTATATACCAGTCTACTTGTGTCGTGAGTTATCAACTGACTGGCTTGTAGGAAGTAAGTCTTAGTGTGCAGGCGTGGGCCTATTCCGTTCCGAGCCGACCGGTTCCGAGCCTATCCGAGCCGAACAAGTACGATCCTTCCTTCAACCGGTTGGGGCGTGAGCGAGTGAGTGAAGAGATTTGGGTAGCTCTTAACATCGAAATATTGTGATCCGACGAGGGTGAAGCGAAGGGAGTACGGAGCAGCGCCGGAATACAAGGGTGGGGGAAACGGGTAGAACCCCGATAAAACCCGCTGGCCAGCGGTATCGTCCGGCACGATTCCCACATGAGGAAATCCGGGGGCTACCCCGCCAGGAATCGAAGCCGGTTCGCCTTGGCGGGAGGCGAGTAGTCGAACCATTACACCACCTCTACCCTTACTGGGGTGTGAGAAAGGGTGCGTGGCAGTAGCCCTAAAGTCACTAACCCTAAAATATTTTTAGGGTTTGTGACTTTAGGGCTATTTACTTTAGAGCTACTGACGTGCATCCATGAGAAAGTGGGACTTGATGCGTGACTGGCGGACGTTTGGAATAACGTAAATGTACGGTTGTAGACATGTTGATCGTATACGTAAAACCAATAAGTAGAGGCCCTGCTATTTCGAGTTGTAGTACGACACCAAGCTGGATTCCACAGTCGTGCAGAAGTCACGTGTTCATTAGCTGCCGTCACAGGCAGAACGCATTCTCAGTTTTTCGGCCCGACCACACGGAATAAGGCCAACAGCAGATTTCTGAAAGAGTTTACTGCGTATTNTTTGTTGGTTTCGTAAACGTTAAGTTGCCACTCACTGACTGTCAGAAAGTGGCCTTCTTATACCGTATGGACCATGTAACTTAGGACTTGGGAGTTCTGCCAATGTTGGACCACTTCTCCCCGGGAAAGGAAACAATTGGGCGACGTTGGTACAGCAGGTGGGAGGGAGTGCCTGCAGATTCGTCAGTCCGCCTGCCAGCTATAGTCTGGTCAAGGTAAAGTGAGCACTTTCGAGCCCAATTTACTCTTTCCTTTAAGTCATTTGTTATTATTTAACCACCTTTTTAAATAAATATAGCCATGCAATTAATAAACATTCCACCGCTCTCGGAAGTTAACGTCTAAGGTTACATCAAAATAATTTTTTTTAACTATTATTCCAAATGAGAAGGCTTTCAAAAGTGCTCACTTTAACCTGAATAGCCTATACCCGTAGTTGGTGCTTTGCATGTCGTTCTGTCTCTCTCTTCCACTTGGGTAGGGCGGAGCCAAGTCCCTTATTAGGCCGGCGCGACTATAATAATAATAATTGAAGATTAAGAGAATGTAGCTAATATAAATATAGGGGTTATGGCTTTAATATTCGTATTGCGTGTATGATAAAAATTGAGCTCCTTGATAGAGACAGAATGTGTTAACAGTAGGGATAGGCATTAGTATTTAGTAAATATTATTTGTATACATATTTTTATACCGTTCTAAATTAATTAGAAAATTATTGTTAGTTCTTTTTTTTTTTTGTGGTTAATTAATATTTCCATTCCTCGCCAACATGGACTTGCGCTGAAAATTTGTTGCGATACAGTTAACATAAAAAACAAGTGCATGAGGAGATTGTAAACGATGTCACTAGTGCAGTGGTGTATCGCAGTCTGGGGCGTTCGCGCCGGGGAGACAGATCTGCCGTGATGCGTGAGGCTTCACCTGGTGATACCGTTGATGTGGTAAGGCCCTGGGATGGGTTGAGGCGTGATGGA
>NQII01001320.1:655812-674815 GCA_002778355.1 Clitarchus hookeri
AGCGTGCGTCGTCGGCAGGAAGAGACCCTCCCGCCCGGCCTGGATAGGGCAGAGGTCAGTCGGCCCGAGTGCCGACGGCAGGGAAACGATCCTCGACGGAGCTCTTTCCTCGCGTTCGAGGCCCGAGAAGCGCGGGAGCTATAAGGGCGACGCGGTCACCGCGTGTCAAGTGCGCCTTCGCCTCTACACGCTGGGACAGGAGTGCGCCTGACGCTTGATACCCACTGCAAAGTGTCTGAAATCCAGGTTTTTTTTTTTTTACGAAACTATTAAACGTGCTGGCACCGTGCTGATCTACGATATGAAAACACACTCCAAGACTATGCCTNCCGAGTGCCGACGGCAGGGAAACGATCCTCGACGGAGCTCTTTCCTCGCGTTCGAGGCCCGAGAAGCGCGGGAGCGATAAGGGCGACGCGGTCACCGCGTGTCAAGTGCGCCTTCGCCTCTACACGCTGGGACAGGAGTGCGCCTGACGCTTGATACCCACTGCAAAGTGTCTGAAATCCAGGTTTTTTTTACGAAACTATTAAACGTGCTGGCACCGTGCTGATCTACGATATGAAAACACACTCCAAGACTATGCCTNTTTTTTTTACGAAACTATTAAACGTGCTGGCACCGTGCTGATCTACGATATGAAAACACACTCCAAGACTATGCCTGCCTGTTACTTTTGTACCCTCCCCGTGTTATGGGTAGCCAAGGTGCAAAGCACATAACAAGAAAAGGCTACGTGAAAGGGTGAATAACAACTGCAATAATAGGCAAAATGCAGACACAGATGCAAAGAAAACAAGAATGCATTACAATGTTGTCCCAGGCCACACCGCACGCTTTAGGTAAATTACGAAACTCACTTTGTCAATCTACGGTGTAATATACAATAATACACGAATAGATAAATCACACAAGGTCTTTGAGTTCACATACAAATGCAAATATAATAAGAATGCGATACAAGGTCAGGCCATATCACACCAATNCACAAGGTCTTTGAGTTCACATACAAATGCAAATATAATAAGAATGCGATACAAGGTCAGGCCATATCACACCAAAGCTTTTAGGTAAATGTATTCCAATGGATATTTTCATCGTATATTTGTAATTAATCAGTGAAGATGAAGTTTCTGTACGTAGCATAAGACATTGATTAAAACTTTAAATATAATTGAACTTGGCATAAAGCTTATGATCAGTAATACAAATGGTAAGTGCTAATATTAGGGATTGGAAGTTGTACCTGGTAAATAGTAGCTTTATGTAGTTTACCATAATAATCAAATAAGAAATTTTATTTAGATAGTTTATGTTTTATGACATCCATCCCTCATGAACTTGGATGCGCCTTAGGCTATTTGTAAAACTATAATTCACACATTTATCAGATGGCGCTATAAAACTGTAAGAAACCAAAATATTGTTATATTTTCTCAAAGGTCAAAGAGCTTAGCCAGGTTCGATAAGGGATTGAGGTCTAAATTTAATAAAAGGGTTAATTATAATTTCCTAATTTATTTACAAAAATTTTGGATGAAATTATCTAGACTCAATATCTCACATTAAATTGATATCTCTCGTTATTTACAATTAATAAAATCAAACAATGTAATTTACAGTTACTTCAAATACATTAATGTAATTAAATAACTAAAATTATTCTTATTAAACAGTGTATCAAAATCTATTGAATTACTTTATAAATTATATGTCCATATTTGACAGTTCCAATATTTACAATAAAATATCTATCACATGTTCATTCAGTCCCACCTCAGATCAGTCCAGATCCCACCGGCCCGCAATTTTCTAGAGTTCTCCGAGCATCCTCATGCACAGTAGCCACACTCGTCGGGTTTCATACCTCGTCCATTCACACCACAAACGCCTCGTCCGCCGTCGTCTCGCAATCTCCCGTCGTCGTCCGTCCTTTTCACCTATGTCCCTCGCTGCNAAACCAAAATATTGTTATATTTTCTCAAAGGTCAAAGAGCTTAGCCAGGTTCGATAAGGGATTGAGGTCTAAATTAAATAAAAGGGTTACTTATAATTTCCTAATTTATTTACAATAATTTTAGATAAAATTATCTAGACTCAATATCTCACATTAAATTGATATCTCTCGTTATTTACTATTAATAAAATCAAACAGTGTAATTTACAGTTACTTCAAATACATTAATGTAATTAAATAACTAAAATTATTCCCAATAAACAGTGTATCAAAATCTATTGAATTACTTTATAAATTATATGTCCGTATTTGACAGTTCCAATAAAATTTCTATCACATGTTCATTCATTCCCACCTCAGATCAGTCCAGATCCCACCGGTCCGCAATTTTCTAGAGTTCTCCGAGCATCCTCATGCACAGTAGCCACACTCGTCGGGTTTCACGCCTCGTCCATTCAGACCACAAACGCCTCGTCCGCCGTCGTCTCGCAATCTCCCGTCGTCGTCCGTCCTTTTCACCTATGTCCCTCGCTGCACTCGACTTCGCCGGGTTACCGCACTCAGCCAGAAGGCTTCTACCCAGAGTCCTGACCCTCGGGCCACTGCGATCTTTATAGGGTCGTAGTTCATCGCCCAGAATGTTCTTGCGCGTCCTCCCAAGTCGTCAACTTCTCCAGTAGGGAGAGGACGCCAGCCAGGTCAGCTGTCAATCATTCCCGGCCGCCCGGCGATGGGACCGCGGGCGGGTCTGCCTGGTGGTATGGGGAGGGGAAGGGTTGGTCACCCCCACCCCTACACACACAGAGCCGAGCCCGCGCATCGTGCGTTAGTCGGCGCGTAACCACATGTTCATTTTCCCACTTATTCTGACGCCAAAATGAATAAAAGGTCAACAATTAAAACATTTCACGTTTAATGTGACATCGAGATGTGAACCTATGCACCGCAACAAAATTATAGAACCGTGACTTACTATACATTCTGAGACATAGTATGTGCCAATTACCAAGTCACCCGACTCACTCCTATTGGGCCCGACACAGAAGACACTGCTTACAAGAGACACGCTACTTATTCGTATACCAGCCCCTTTAATTTACCTCTCCTACGGTGGAACAAATGGAACACATATTATGGGCCGTTATCCCACAGACGCACAACTTGTAAGTTTTGAATTGCGAAGACACGTCACGCAGACAGAAACGATAGATCGACAGACTCCAAATGGTGCCTTTACTTTCGGCAGACACAGGAAAATTTCCCGAAAGGCGAACAGTCACTCTTCGTATGTCTAAGATAAGGAACTGACCAGATGTCCCGGAATCTGCATTTCGTCACCCCGCCCCTTCTAAAACGTGTGGGGATACTTTAAATGTCCCGCTTTGCAGAAAAGCCATGAACTATCGATTAATTCCCTGCGATTGCTGAGATCTCGTTTGCAAGTGTCTTCTACTCTGTCAGAGTTACGACTCTAAGAGAACCAGTCAAGCCGCAGTGTTGGAAAACTCTTCTACGTGCCTCTCTATCTCACGTGAGATTCGTAGAGAATGTTTATTAAAATAATCTGAGCGTTCGTTCGAGCTAACTGTTTGTAACAAAAAAAATGGCGACACGCAAATGAAACTTAACATACATTTGTGAAAAATACGATTTCCGAACAGAGATATTTGATGTGAGACAAGATTTGGAATTAAGTACTAGATATGATGGAGGTGGATATGGCATGAACCCAAACGTTTGTAATGGAAAATCGATATATTTTTGTTTTCAATACCTACATCCATACACGCTTCTATAGGTGCATGGAGAATACACGGTTAAAGAAAACAAAATATTCCTCTCGTCATTTTTTGAGCCCAAATTTAGTTGTGCTAGGACAAAATGTGAGGCCACTATTACTCAAGCGCTTGCACATTTTACTGAACAGTGAAGCATCTACTAGTTAGCGCAAACAGATTTCATTCATAACTGATTTTTCGAACCATAGACATAAAAAATTGTATCCTACAGATTTATTTTATTACCCGTACGTTTTCGTTAAAGTGAAAGTGCTAGATTTTCTGTCTCATTCGGGAAAAATATGTGACTATAGTGAAGAATTTTATCAAACGTAAGATTGCTGAATTCTGCATGGACAACACTCTCAGCATTGCAGTTGCGTGTTTAAGGGTGNGAATTTTATCAAACGTAAGATTGCTGAATTCTGCAGGGACAACACTCTCAGCATTGCAGTTGCGTGTTTAAGGGTGGAAATTCGGTAGTCACACAAAAGGCAAGAAGCTAGTGATAATAAGACATCAACGATGACATGATGTTACTCGAGTTCAGCAGTAACTCTCGATTGCTGTTAAGTCAAATTACGCACGATCGACAGCTTGTGAATAATTGAAAACCGGTCAGTCGATGCTCCTTAGCGGCACCTGCTCGGGCGCATCTTCTGCCGGCTCGGTTAAGCAATTTTCTCACTACAGTAACTCATCTGCTGACGGAAATGAAGGGGTTTTCTGCCGAGTGGGAAGTAATTGCTGCCCTCGGGCGCGAAGCCCACATCGGTTATCCAATTTACGAGGAAGTGTCCTGGAATGACGGGCGACGGAGTCGGATTCTTGCCGAAAATCCGTAAGTTTAATGGCGATTCTAGTTTTTTTTTTATAGAAGGCTGGATTTCTCTATCTTGTGGTGTTTTCACCCTGAGATGCACTTGTTGGAGAATACAGTCACAATTTTAGCACGAACGTGATTTATTTTGATTCTTGTTACATTTAAAAGTAGTAGTATGGTGTACAACCACTTAAAATATTACACAACAAAAAATTCTTTAGATCTCTTTGAAAAATTACAGACACGTTGCTTTTTCAGTAACGAACTTTCCGTAAATTNTTTTTTTAGAGAAGGCTGGGTTTCTCTATCTTCCGGTATTTCACCCTGAGATGCACTTGTTGGAGAGTACAGTTACAATTTTAGTACGAACGTGGTTTATTTTGATTTTTTTTACATTTAAAAGTAATAATATACTGTAGAACCATTAAAAATATTATANTTTAGCACGAACGTGATTTATTTTGATTCTTGTTACATTTAAAAGTAGTAGTATGGTGTACAACCACTTAAAATATTACACAACAAAAAATTCTTTAGATCTCTTTGAAAAATTACAGACACGTTGCTTTTTCAGTAACGAACTTTCCGTAAATTTGTTAGCAACTTTTTCTACGCTTCTGGTTTAAAAAAGAGAGATTGCGGAAAAATCTTCAATTTTCGTTATACAGGTGCTCCACTGTGTATAAAAAGAAAATTTAAATTAGTGAAATTATTTTATTTCGAAGCGATATTTGAACATGGATCGAAAATTCTGTATGCCGCCACTTTCAACAGACACCCACCATTTTCTGACAGTGTGAGTTATAAGCATGTTATTTTAAAAAAATGTGACTTACGTAACTTTTACAGTCAGTAATGTTTGATGGTTTTCAAGCGTTGCTAACTGGTACAAGCACCTGACGCTAGGTTTTGATGTGTATAGGAGCATGTCTAAGTGGAGTGTAGATTACACACTAATGCTGGATTTACAATACTACGACTAACATGCTCCGACAATCGGACACGACATGTCCATCCGACAATATCCGCCACCAATGTGTGTTCAGTGTTTACAATACTCCGACGGTTCCCATCCGACAAGCGTATCGTAGCTGTCGGCAAATCTTAAAATGAACAGTAATGTGCTAAACTTTCTTGTTGGAATGCATAGACATCACATTATTGTGTACACTATTTTGTTGTGACAACAGTCGAAAGCTATCTAAATATACTATTCTCCATCATTATTTATTTCCGTCACATCACAACCAGGCGTCTTTCTTCTACACAATAAGTATATACCTGTAACAAATTTTTAGAGTAAAATTTCCCACAGCAGTGACATATGCACGACATTTTGTTTTGTAAGGTTGTGTTTATGTTATTATTTATCCTGCCCAGCGAGTCCGACTACGACAAAAGTAGAAATAGAATCTACTTTTGTCGGCCTGTCGGAGTCGTGATTTTGTCAGGATGACCTTGCTTCTGATTGTCTGTTGAAATATTTACGTCGGAGTCGGTACTGTGATGTTGGACTGTCGTGGAAATTTAAATCCAGCATAACTGTCGCAGAAACGACAATTTCGTGGTTACAGCGGCGAAGAAAGCTTCGCGTGGACTCGGAATTGTTCGTTCCCGAAACCCGAAGCTGCAGGAAACTAGGAGACGCTACGTATTTTGTATTTACGGAACTCAGCTCCGTTTTGCGTCATCACATATCGCTTTTCCGTATATAAANTTCTGGTTTAAAAAAGAGAGATTGCGGAAAAATCTTCAATTTTCGTTATACAGGTGCTCCACTGTGTATAAAAAGGAAATTTAAATTAGTGAAATTATTTTATTTCGAAGCTATATTTGAACATGGATCGAAAGTTCCGTATGCCGCCACTTTCACCATTCTCCCACCATTTTCTGACAGTGTGAGTTATAAGCATGTTATTTTAAAAAAATGTGACTTATGTAACTTTTACAGTCAGTAATGTTTGATGGTTTTCAAGCGTTGCTAACTGGTACAAGCACCTGACGCTAGGTTTTGATGTGTATAGGAACAGGTCTAAGTGGAGTGTAGATTACACACTAATGCTGGATGTACGATACCGACGAACATTCTCCGACAATCGGACACGACATGTCCATCCGACAATATCCGCCACCAATATGTGTTCAGTGTTTACAATACTCCGACAGTTCCCATCCGACAAGCCTATCGTAGCTGTCGGCATATCTTAAAATGAACAGTAATGTTCTATACTTTCTCGTTGGAATGCATAGACATCACATTATTGTGTACACTATTTTGTTGTGACAACAGTCGAAAGCTATCTAAATATACTATTCTCCATCATTATTTATTTCCGTCACATCACAACCAGGCGTCTTTCTTCTACACAATAAGTATATACCTGTAACAAATTTTTAGAGTAAAATTTCCCACAGCAGTGACATATGCACGACATTTTGTTTTGTAAGGTTGTGTTTATGTTATTATTTATACTGCCCAGCGAGTCCGACTACGACAAAAGTAGAAATAGAATCTACTTTTGTCGGCCTGTCGGAGTCGTGATTTTGTCGGGGTGACCTTGCTTCTGATTGGCTGTTGAAATATTTACGTCGGAGTCGGGGTTGTGATGTTGGACTGTCGTGGCATTGTAAATCCAGCATAACTGTCGCAGAAACGAAAATTTCGTGGTTACAGAGGCGAAGAAAGCTTCGCGTGGACTCGGAATTGTTCGTTCCCGAAACTCGAAGCTGCAGGAAACTTGGAGACGCTACGTATTTTGTATTTACGGAACTCAGCTCCGTTTTGCGTCATCACATATCGCGTTTCCGTATATAAANGGAGACGCTACGTATTTTGTATTTACGGAACTCAGCTCCGTTTTGCGTCATCACATATCGCTTTTCCGTATATAAACAGCACGTTTCCGTAAAAGTTTCCGTGAATATTCAGGAATTTTTGACATTGGTTAGAGGTAGGGTATCCTTGTAAATAATTTGTTCTTATTATGAAGTTTAATCCATACGGNGAGGTAGGGTATCCTTGTAAATAATTTGTTCTTATTATGAAGTTTAATCCATACGGTCTTGATAATCCTGCTGGTAAAACAGCTGTTCGGTGCCGGAACTTATAAATTGGGCAGAACGGAGCTGTATATGTGCTTAAAGACCTATATTACATATTGGCGCACAAACATAGAAGAGGCGCTCGGGTCTGGAGGAAATTATATACTTTCCATTCCAGGCTGGCAACTTGTCCCTCGCACTTAAATTATCAGTTGCTTTCCCGATCAGTAACACATGCGTCGTGATTAGTTGTAGAGAGAAAGGCCAACAAAATACTTGTTGGTATAGGGCCATAAAATGTATGTATTTGATTTCCCCAACAAAACATTCTGTTGAGTGAACTAAACTTGAAAAGGAACGAGATCAATTTGGTTATTTAACAAAATTAACGTTTGAATTGACAAAACGTTTGAATTGACAAAACCTCAGGGTTGGGCCAAAAATAATATTAGACAGTCAACAAAATATTTTTTAGATCAACTGTATATATATATATATGTTTTGCCACTGATTTGATTGGTTTACTTTGTAAAATACAGCTCGAGAATTTGTTTGCATTTTTTTTGACAATTATCACAGCAACGGTGTTCGCTAGTGCATCCATTGTTACTTAAAAATTGTGTAAACATGCTATTGAAACAAATTCAACAGTAAACCAGAAAGTAAAGCTGCAAAACGTGAGATATTTGTCCACGCACGTGGTCCAGTATTTTAATTGTGTGTGTTCAAAAACATTCCAATTTCGTCAGTAGTCACGTCAGCTAGGGTTGCTCGGGGGCAGATGAACTAAGGTTCAAATCTCGATCGAGCTTCCAAATTTTTACTAAACTCTAATCGAAGCTGTTTAATGTACGTAGAGAGAAACACATTTTTATTTGCCCAAACCAATTTTTTTTTGGGGGGGCAACAAAGTAACAACAACAAAATAATTTGGTTACAACAACAAAACATTTTATTGATCCTATACAAACAATACATTTGGTCGCGCCAAACAAATTTTGTTTGATTCGACGAAATCTTTTCCTCAGTGCAGCTTTCGGAACCACGGCCCCTTCGCCTTTACAGTATATTACCAGTCAGTGAGTTGGCTGGCGCCTCGAGTGTAGTCAGCCACGCATCACGGTGCCTTCCAAATGACTGACTGTACTACGTAAAGGAATATTTATTTTGGTTACGTATGTGTAATAAAGTGAATTATTTACGTTTGGCATAAAATAATCATAATTCTATTCTGTCTGACTTGTGAATTCCTTCTGCTTATATGTTTTTCTACACGCGGCGACCCTTGAGCACGATCCACCGGGTCCGCCATCTTGCACGACACTGTTCACGTGGTACCCAGGGACAGGACAACAAATAAAGATATTTGAAGGTTGCAAGCGACATGTATCCTTATATACCTGCGTACAGATTATTTTAACATCACAAATCTTAGAAAGGATGCACTCAATAGTTGTCTTACTACGTTTGGCCTAAAATATTACAAAATACAGTCGGAAATATTTTCTGCTGCAGTCAGAAATGCAGTGAACCAAGTAGCCAGTCAATGGCTTTCACTTTGTTACTGGCAATGTTTATCTCTGTTGTCAGCTTGGAGTGGATAAAATATAGCAATATCACAAACAAATTTGAATAAGGAAATTTATGTTAATTTTACTGACTCTGCTTTCCTATGTAGACTGTAACTAATAAATTATTAATGTATTTTTCCCTTGCAATGGAATTAAGTTTTTCATTAAGTTAATTTTAATTAAGTTAGATTTCTCGTTTGCTAAAGTTGGCTTGTTTTCTTTAGCATATAAAAAAATCGCCTTGCTTGTGGTTGGTGAAGCGGTCCTTTTGTTCGTTACAGTAGAATTTTTTATATTATATTTGAAATCGTACCGGATATAACAAAAAAAATGTTTCCTTTTTCTGATGATGACAACATACTGTTTAAGGTGGTGGTTAACTGTAGCATTTTTTGTATTTTTCTGGGGTTTTGTGGAGGAGATTAAAAAGATGCTAAAGATAATTTAACGTAAATGGTTCTGCACTGTAGGACACGAGACCATAAACGTTTAATAGGAACTGCTATATTGTGATAACTAAAAAACGTAAACACGTTTACAGTACTGAGCTATTTTATCACGTAATACGTATATTCACCTCCCCTTAAAAACAAATTCCCAAGACATTTTTTTTTTAATCTTATTGTTTTAACATTTCCTTCGTTTTCGTCATTGGCCTTGATCATAAAATAATTATTTCGGTGGTTACATGAATATGAACAATTTTATGGTCTACCAAATGTTTGAGATAAACTGTTGATATGTTTTCTTTTCGGGTAATTGGAGAAATAAACCTGGAGCACTAGTAAGATGTAAAGATGATGACGTTTTATACTGCAGGGGGAGGGTATCTTGACGAAGGTTGGGTTTGCAAATCTTGTTGACCAAGTGTACTTAAATCGCACATCTCAAAAAAAAAATCCAGAGGTTGAAACGTTTCTCTTTAAGAAAAATTTAAATAAATAAATTTAAATTATTTTGTTTGTAGCATTACTGTATGAGGCACGTTGTGATGGTACCTTGAGATATAGTTCCCCTCCCTCACCACAAACGGTTTTACGGCCATGTCGATAGGCCACATTTCTCTACACACACTGCTCTCTGAGACATTAGGAGGTTCTTGGGAAGTACGCACAGCACAGAGTTCCTTATCACGTGTACAGTTTGCGAACCGCGATTTCTAGAACCTTCGCCAGGTGGTTTGGGTTCAGGAACTCAACAAGTATGCTATTTAAAATATTCTCGCCGAAGTTGGTAAGAATGTCAATCAGCCCGAGTCCGTTCATCAACTATGGATTCATGTTAGGGCAGCTTTTTGGCAGGAAAATGTAGCGAGTAAATTAATTCCTGGCTGTCGACTGTTTATTGTTAAATAAGAAAATACTTACATTAAAAAGTTTTACTTTTAAACCTCTATTGCAGTTTCTTGCAAGGCTGTGTGAAGTGAGGCAGCTAATGAAACCTTTTAACACGAAGTGATGTCACTGCAGGCATTTTAAAAGCATTCAGTTAATACCATTTTCTTTGTGTAAAGGAGTCTTGAATTGAGTTGAGAGATTTGGGTGGCTCTTAACAACGGGGTATTGAGAGGCGAAGTAGTCTTGAAGCTGCGTTACGAAAACTGACGATACTAGAAATAGATTAAGACAAATCAGGAGCTAGTATTGTAAAGCGATTGTGATAAATTCTAAGGCGAGACATGTGAGGAATGTCATGATTCACAGTTTATTGTCGTTGAGTGGTCACTTCATGACTTCGTAAGGTGCATAACACTATAGAAAACGTGGAATTAAGTAAGTACCTGAAGTAAAAGCGAAATACAATATTTAATTTAATTAATAGAAACCATACCGGAAATAGAATTTCGTTGCTAAGCTGTCACAACGAGGATACAGGGAAGTAAGGTAGGTGTAAAATATCACTACGATCATGCCGATCTCTTATCAAAATAATTCCAGGCAAGGCGGAGGTAAGACTAGCACAATAATTATCGAATATAGAATCAAGGCTTGTCTGTGTTCTCATAATATCGCTGGCAGCAGGCAGGTGAGGTGTTGGCACAGAGTAGGGTACACAAAGGTGGAACAGTCGCAGATGCTAGGTTCATCACCGTTGACAATGTGACTTTGGTAGTTGGGTTGGTTGGGACAGGTCGATGTTGTGTACACGCGCAGAAGACGAAAATCTGTCTACCTCATCTACAGTCTATGGGATGACCACCAGAATACGGGAACGTTTCTTTGTCCGACATAGGCGCGAGCTCAACGAACGATGTTGCTTTCCGACATCCAGGGACATGCAAGCCATCACTGGTGACCTCGTTTCCAACTCGCGCTATTGTGAGGCGACTTGCAGAAGAAGTCTCGCACTCTCCGACATCTCTTGCACCGTAGTGCACGGACACTTCGACAAGGTGACTTCGTTTGCAGTTGTTTTTTTTCTCAATCGGATGATGGCGGACAAATGGACGGCTGAGGAGTGGCGATCAATCATTTCCAATGGCGAATCCACGTTTTGTCTTGGCACGCACGACAACCGTACTCCAGTGTGCAGGGGCTCTGGACATAGCGCAAATCCAAACTTCCTTTTTTGAGAACTATACCTCCAGAACTTGTAGCGACATGGTGTGCGAATTATTCTCCTAGTATTGTAGCTCTTGCGGGGCCCCGTCAAGCGGAATCTAGTGAACAGCCCATCGGCTATGTGGATTTCCAGTGCGATGAAGGTCGTCACAGGGCACGGTGCCAGCGGCTTCGTATTTTACGTGTTCCTTAACGTAAAATAAACGGTGATGTCGATCACGATAGGCGGGCGACACATTTTATAGTGGCAGTTCAAATGCGGGCGGAAAATTGTTGCACGAGGCAAATGTGTCTCAATATTCCCGTGTAGTGATAATGGAACACTAACAACGCATTAATGGGCAATTTGGCAACAGGATAATGCCCACCGGTATATAAAACGGGTTTCCCAGGACTGCCTGCGTGCTTCCGTGCTGTCGACTCCGTTCCTTGGCGAGCTCTGTCCCCAGACGTGTCGCTTATGGAACATGCTCTGTAAAAAAAAATTCTTGTAGAACTTTTTTAACTGTAATGGAAGTGTTTAACGTATACATTGTAGAGAAATAATGCCACACATCAGGCTGCAAATATAAGAATACGTATTTAGAAATATTGAGCGTCTGTACTGCAAAGAGTTGGAAACTTCCTTACGCATTTGAATTTTTCCTGGGCCACTACAGAAACGTTTCCATGAATTGATGGGGAAATAAATTGCCCTCCACGCATCCTTATTACACGTATACACTTGTGTAAATTTGCGAATAATTTCTTTGAATGTGTGTGCAGACAGCTAGAACAGCATCTTTGCCTTGGAACGGATCAGTAGCAACTGGAGTGGCAGTTGCAGAAATTATGGGACGATCTTCAACAGAAAAGTATTGTACATCTCCGTTATGCAGTACCAGATTGTATCACCACGTGTATCCAGGCTAGAGATAGTGTAACATTGTCCTAATTGTATTTTTCAGGTGTACAATTCTCCTCGGATGAGGGTTTCATTTGCCTTGGAGTTTTTATTTGTGTCATCGTTCCTTTTGCCCGTGCCACATGTCTCCTGGGTACGGCAATTTTTATGGCAGTGAGTGTAAGTAACAATACATCACATGCATAAAAACAGCTATATTTGTGGGGACCACACAGTGTATGCAAGAGTTCTTTCTGTATTAGAGTCCTTGGAGGGGCCAGAATATTCTATCCCGCTCTTGAGAAATTTGCTTTCCAAGATCTGGACGAGGGTTTTTTTTATGTAATACTTCTTAAAGAGTGTAGGCAAGACTGTCATTGCGACGGTTTCAGACAAAGATTATGTGAGAGTCTGTCAGCTAGGTTACAAGTCAAAGGAGATGTAGGTATAGGGATTTCGTGGTGAAAATCAATTTGGTTTATTTCGAATGATCCGCTACCTGGCCTTGGATGATTTATGAATCATCCTCAAAGGTATTTTGAGAAACGACCAGCTACAATGGAGAAATGATCAATGAACCAGAGGTGATTGAATTTTCGTCAGATGGTGGTTATGACCGACTTCCATTCCCATATGTTGACATACTTACACCCAGGTAACAACCTTTCGCAGAGGTTTAACGGCTTCTTTGACCGTCTCCTTGGTTTAAATTTTTAGTATCGGCGCCTCTTATCGTGGGATCTGGGTTCAATTCCCAGCCCCGGTCACTAGGATTTTTCAAGTGGTCTCTGGTTCTAGTTTACCTCTTCATCGTGGAAAACAGTGACAAACCACTGTTCGGTTAACCTCCCTAATCGCCCCGGACGAGACTCTTACAATGCCACGCCGATGCTTGGGCGCAGAGACTTAAGAATACAGAGGCGAAACAGCTGCTACTGACGCGAAAACCAGCCGCACTCGTCAGGAAAATAGAGTCACTGACCAACAAAATGCTGGAACGCTGTTCACCGAGCAGCGCCTCGTAACATACTCGCCAGCCGGTGGTCCAGCCAGTAGGGAACCTTTCACAGCATTACAATAGCCAATCAGACGCAAGGCCCGATCCCAGAGCTCCGCGCAGCCAATCTGAAGATGTGTATGCCCGCATGAAAGGAACCACCATGCCGTTTCATCTCTGTGCACTTACTCGCTCTGTGACTTCCCCCGCCAACAATCCTAGTCGTCGTATGCCCATCAACTCCGGCCTACGATACTGCGGGGTTGGAATGCTTCTCCAGCAAGCGGGCCGCGATGTCCTCTTGTGATTCTCCACGCGCTCTGCAATCGGCCACGCTCGTTAAACATCGGAAGCGCCTGTGACTAAAACCCGACGCCCCGTGGAACACGCATTTCGTACAGCTTTTCCCGGCGGACGTGCGACCTCTAGCACGCGGTGCTTTTTATGTTTCTTCTCAAGGAACATCCGTTGTCGAACTTAGCGTTTTAGACACGGCGATCTCCGTTCCTCATTAGCCCCCGTCAGGAAGCGTACATTTCTGTGATTTTTATTTCTCCGCCGAACACTGTTCGGCGTCGTTTCAAGGCAATACATTTTTTCCCCTCTGTTACGTAGCACATTTGAAAGAATATTTTTTTGGTGAAAATTTGACTGATTTCGCGTCGCTATTAATAAAAACCAATCTACAGGGTNAGGAAGCGTACATTTCTGTGATTTTTATTTCTCCGCCGAACACTGTTCGGCGTCGTTTCAAGGCAATACATTTTTTTCCCCTCTGTTACGTAGCACATTTGAAAGAATATTTTTTTGGTGAAAATTTGACTGATTTCGCGTCGCTATTAATAAAAACCAATCTACAGGATGTTTCAGTAAAAAAACGTGCAAAAATTAAACTGAGAATAGGGGCCGCACCATGGAACGGGGCTGCAACTGATCGTNTGTTTCAGTAAAAAAACGTGCAAAAATTAAACTGAGAATAGGGGCCGCACCATGGAACGGGGCTGCAACTGATCGTATGTTCAACTGACCGTACTAATTTGGATTGGTAGTTTCCCTTGGCCAATACCGTATACCGATCCCGATGGAACGTTTTGAGTTTGGGAAAGTGTGGTCCGCGAAGACAGCGAAAGAAGATACGAGCGTAAACATCTCTAACACGAATACAGGCGTCCGGATTTGTTACGTGCACTACGGACATTGTGTGTGTGTGTGTGTGTACACTATTGGAAGGTACTGCTGTACAGGACCATCCCATTGAAGTACCGGTGTTGACGTATCAGTTTGTGGCTCACAAGAGTTGCTCAAAGTGACGCCCACCAACCTCAACGCAAGCTTGACGTACGATACCGTGTCGTGGCTGTTCAAATATCGCATGCGAGTTGCGTCTGTCGTTGACACACTCACGTACAGCTATGCCCCCTTCTCCAACATGGCATGCCATAGATCACTCTACAACCCTCTATGTTGCACCTGAGTGGCAGTCTCCCACCTCCGCTTCCACGATCGGATGAACCACAAGCACCACCAACCAAGGTTCGATACCCGGCGGGGTATCGTGCCGGACGATGCCTCTGCTCCGTACTCACGTACAAACGCACGCCCTCTGATGACACAGTTCGGTGTCCAGACGCTTCNGTGGATGGTGTTTGTCGCTGCCAGGTGCCAATCGTAGGCACATATCTCCCCTCCTCCTCGCACCATACACTACGGCATCCACTGCCGGAAACGCCTCCTCGCACGATTAAGTCACAATAGCTAATCACGGTTACTTCCAACTTTTCTGAAACCCTGCTGACGCTCTACTTCCAGAATATTCCTCCGCCTCATGAAAACAAAGCTTAACTGTGTATAGAAAATTACACCAAAGAGGCAGCGCACCGCATTCGTGCGCACTCAGTGTAATATTATTTTGCTTAAGAACTATTTCCTTCTAGGCATTACCAACACACGCGTTTTCTCCCAGTTTTTATACATATCAGTTATAAATGAAGTCTGGCTTATAAATAAAATATACGATAAAAGTTCAATTTGAATAAAAATAAGACTTTTATGTTAATACAAGTATAAAACGTTTGTAATACGTGGCATATTTAGGAAGCAACAAAACACGCCATATCTAGGGTGATTTTTCAAAGGTTTGATTCAAAAATGGTGAAAAAAAACTGGTCTATGGAGTCCAAAGGACTGCAGCGCTACAACCCCTGCTTCACTTTACAGCAGCACCCGGAGGGAATACTGCTAACTACGTCGTGTTTAAACGTTCCGTAGTCTGCCTGGTCACTTGTTTTGTCGCCCAGCCAACACATGGCGGGTCAGATGGGGCGCCAGCTTCATCAGTGTGTCGAAGTGTTCTCGATTCGCCACGAACGTGGGCTGGATATCGGGCGCCACCTATGCCTGGTGCCTCTACTGCGTGGCAGCATGTCTGAAAAAAAAACACCTTTCATTGTAGACTGTCAAAGGAAACCAAACGTGTCCCCGATGTGCAGGGGCATCGACGTCGAGGAAGGCAGCGGTGAATTGCCCACCCTAAGTGAATTACTCGAAGGGGCAAGGAGAGGATGAACTCTACTATCTCGGTATTAAATTAACTTCGATCAGTTTCGCACAGCGTGTAAGTTTCAAGAGTCGTGCCTCATTTGACTACAAATAAAAATTCATTTCTCCGAAGTTTGTTGCTCTGACAAGGAGAACGGTATACAGGATGAAACNTCGTGCCTCATTTGACTACAAATAAAAATTCATTTCTCCGAAGTTTGTTGCTCTGACAAGGAGAACGGTATACAGGGTGATANATGAAACCTAAAATCATGGGACAAACATTGAGGGGTGGTAGAGCTCACTAAAACCAACAATTATTGTATAGCAATATATGGGCGGAAGTGACGCGTTGAGGCACAAACACAAAAACATCAACACATTAACGGAAACATAAAATGTTCATTAGCAGCATACTTAACGAGTGATTCCGTACAGAAAATGTTAAAAACAGTTGCTGGAAATGCATCCACCAACAGTCATGCATGCTTGGCGACCTCTACATATGGCGTGATTGGCTGACAGTGGTGGCGTGCGTGAAATACCAGGCGTATTTGAATCTGTTCGCCAATCACTCCACCGACGCTACCAAGCTTGCATTACTGTCGGTGATAGCAATTTTGAGCAATTATTGTAAAAATTGCTGTAAAAAGGCATTTAGCGGCGACTTTGTAAATAAACACTGTGTTGCATTTCATGTGTTGTTTTTGTGTTTGTGCCTCAACGCGTCACTCCCGCCCATATATTCCTATACAATGATTGTTTGTTTTAGTGAGCTCTACCACCCCTCAATGTTTGTCCCGTGATTTTAGAATCACCCAGTATATTCGACTAGGATCGTCGCTCAGGTTTGTTAATTTGAGTAAAAACGATACCTCGCTTTACCCTGATCCCTGGAAACACTTCAAACTTCCTGTCTTCTTCCCCGCCGCTCTTATTTGTCAGTGTGGAGACATCGGCCAACCTGTAGCCCGCTGTGCTTGGTCTTACGAGTGCTGCTGTACTGGGAGACGTGTCAAAACCTTTGTTACACCCACCCCCTCTCTACTAGCACTTTCTCCTATCATAATAGAGAGCACGATTCCTATCCTCTGTCTCCTGTAGCATTTTTTGTCAAACATGATAATGCGTGAAACAATTTTTAAGTCTTTCCTGTCGAAAGGGTTTTTACGGTGACTATGCCGGTTTTTCCCTTTCTCTTCTAAATATAGTTTTGTTATAAGTACATGTAGGGAGGTTCTCATGGCAACAATATGGCCATGACAGCCCAATCCCTCTTTGCCGTGATGCATGTCTCCTTACATGATACTCCCTTCCTTGTAGGCGTATGGGGCTTAGCCCTGAGACGCACTTAACTCCCGTCCCTACCGCGGGCTCATATAACACTTAGTTTTAGAGTAGTTAGTAAAAAAAAACCTTTGTTACAATGTAAACGCCACGTCTAGTCAGTTGGTTAACATTTTTTTAAAAATGAATATTAACGAAATAGTTTCCGACCACCTGAAACTTAGACGGGTGTGCATTTTGCCCTTCCCCAACGACGAGCCAGGTCGACGCCCGTGAATGCAGGCTCCTAAAGGCCGTTCGCGATACAGTGAGCACTTTTGAATTCAACTTTATAAAAAAAGTCAGTGCTCCTGCATGCATACCAGTAGACTTGGTAACGACGAAGGCAAACAAGTTCCATTAACGTCGAATAAAAAGTGGTAGGTAACCATTTGTGATAAGTTAAATTATTTCTTTAGCTTCCTGTTTTTTTTAATGCATCGAAGTGTAAAAATAAGCATATATGTTAAATATTTACTTTTCTAATCATTTCACAGCTACACTTGTCCGACGCATGAATAAAGCGATGAGACTCATGGCAATATTAATTTTACATAAGGCGGAAGAATACACGACGCGCATACAACTAGATCTTAAGCGGGGCTTTCAAAAGTGCTATATTTTATTTTCACTCATATCCGGGTAGTATGTTTTCAGATACAGCAGTCTGAATAAGCTATTTTTAACAAGGCTATCATGAAGATCTCCGGAATAATCATTTTTACAGCACGCGTGATACCATGAAAGTACAAATCCGTCCTCGTCTGGGATATGTTTTCTTTTGGTAGATAAACACGTAGGCATGGATTCCGTGTCCACGCCGTTGTACAAGCGTATAAACGATTGCCACTTACTTCAAGATACACAGGAACATGGAGTCTTCTGTGCTGCTAGACAATAACGTGGATCTCGCAGATCCCTACTCATACTTAAGAAAACGGATTTAAATAAAGAAAATCATACATTTTGTGATATTTCATCCATAAAAGTTATTTCAAAACTAATTTTAGTTTTTTTATTCAGGAAGTTCTAGAAAATTTTAGGTTTTATAAAAAAAAAATCTCCGGATAAAGAAGACTTTAACCAGAAAAAATAACTAATTCGATGTGGTCAACAGATTTCAAGGTCACCAAAAACCGAGGTGCCAGCAAGCAAACACCACACCTGCCCACATAATCCATAAATTTAAATCCTAATGCGCTTGTGGAAAGAAGACGGAAAGGTGCTTTAGGATCAACCATACACAAAGTGGACTGGTGATATGGAATTGGTGGCATGCAAACATTGCCAACCATAGTGGGGATTATATGGCTCCAAGATCTCGTAGTGAGTATGTAAATGTTATTAGTGCAATTTTAAAGAGTTCAGGTTTGGACAGAAACGTAGGGTTATGGCTTTTGTAAAATAATTTTTAATGCATTTTTTTACTTCCTTTTATGAGGTGGGGACATTCCTAGCTAATTTTTCACGTTATTTATCAACAAATAATATAATTTTTACTAATTTTTTTTTCTCCTGGGGTGGGCG